>JANHGB010046362.1:49122-65024 GCA_026283785.1 Coracopsis vasa | reverse complement strand
AAGATAAGTAAATAAATTTAAGTAAATACGTTATCAATGTAAGCAAATAAATTATTGTTTCCACATCCTTTGGTACCAACATGACCAGAGCTTGGTGAAAGCCCCAGTTTACAACCTTGTCCAGACCAGCTTAAGTACATAGGTGTGTTTTCACTGCTCAAATTTAAGGGCAAATCTCTCTGCAGCAGAGGCTTTCCCACCCCTGGTTTGATGTTGTGCAGCAAGAACATCATGAAGATCACAGTGTCTGCGGGCAAAGCCCACCTGAAGAGGACATCCCTCCTCAAGCCAAGAGCTGGCATGACCAGTATGTCACCTGGCGAAGCTGAGCCTCCCGCTATGGGTATTGCTGCCCCAAGGAGGAGGCTGTTTGGAAATAAAACTGCACCATGCACTGCTGATCTTTTATCAAATTCTGCTTGGTTTTGCCAGCTAGGTTTTGGGTTTTGTTTTTTAACAACAGGTCAAGGTGCTTTATTTCTTGTATGGATAGGCATACATTATTTTCTAGTTGTCTTCTCCCTTTTTCAAGTGTATTTTCACCATGGTCTGAGGCAATTCAGGGCTTGGGAAGAGAGTTGTGAACAGATGTAGCTGCAAGTGTAAATGGTCTCCCTTCAACTCAACTCCATTTATGAGATCCTCAATCAGGGTGTTGCAATTAGATGAAGTAATGTCTGAGACTAAAAGAGGGAGAGTGACCTTGTTCTACGAGTTTTTTTGCAAATAAAATATTGAAAGGAAATCAAGGCAATGTTGGACTGGAGAGGAAAATGCAAGAAAGAAGTGGCCAATCTGGTTAGTGAGAGGCTACTTAGAATCTGTTTCTAAACAGGAACTTGGGGTAGAAAAGGAGAAGGAAACATCCCAAAAAGTATAGTTGGTCATGGTGTGCAGACTAAAGATAAGATTGTCAAAAAGAGAATCTGTGTACAGCAGGTGGAAGAGGTTGGTGCTCAGAAATGACCCCATACTTGGGTTGGAGGCAGTGACAGTGCCTTGATTCCTGTAAGCATCTATCCCAGCCTGGCTGCACCACGATGGCTCCTCCTTGTGCTGCCTCTGCCAGGTCCTCTGAGACCATGGAAAAGATTTCAATCAAAATGCTAAATCCTGGGCACAAGCTTAAAAATAAAAAATCAAAAATAGGGTCAGTCTGTGCAGTTATTAACCACCTGATAGAAGTGGTGATCTTTGCAGTCATCATCTACCTGATTTTGAATTGTAGAATATAATGAAATATGGTTAAAAATATTCCTCAAATGATCCACTCACAGGCACAGGTTGCTGAACAACAGGCAAATGTAGGTTAGGATACAAAATGGGAGCCAAGAGCTACTTCTTGATTTCAGATGGTTCTTCATACCACACAACACAAAATCCTACCTGCTAAAGGACCAGATGCTAGTTTGTGTTGTGTCTAAGCAGGAATTGAAACCTTTAAACAAAATGTAATGGGAACTACCTCTGTTTCAATAAAGCCCTTAATGGAACGGTGCAGGCATCAGTGTTAGGCCTGTTTTTATTTAATATATTTCATTATTCATGACTTAGAATTTTACAAAGTAGTCAATTAATTACAGTTGCAGAAAAAACAAAACTGGAAGGTACATTACTGTGCTGCTGCTGCCAGTAGTTAAAGCCAACTTTTCCTTCTCCAGGAAGACTTTTTTCCTCCCAGTCAAAATTAGCAGTGCAATTACCCCAGATTTCTCTGTCTACTTATCCCCAGAGCAACTCCTTCAGGTGGTGGATCTGGGTGCCATTGACCCTGCAGCATGCCTCCCAAGGGGGTTGTATGTCTGATGGTGATGCCTGTGCCAGGCGGTCTCAGGAGCTGTGCGACTGCTCTTCCAGCTTGCTTGCTCATTCTGTGCAGACAAAATAGTACAGAATTCATGCCTTCTGATCCCTCAGCACATGTAACTTACCTACTTTTATCCTTTCTATATATACTTCTTCCCACATACTTCTGGGGCAGGCATGCAGGAGAAGGGGAGCAGATGCACAAAGGGTACAGGTGTGTGCTGGAAAGCACTGGTGGGAGTGTAATGGAAAAGATGCTTTGGCAGAAGCTACCCTAGTAACAGTGAACATCCTTAGAGGTAACCAGTTAGTTTAGCAAGTTGCATCTGCAAGTAGTTGGTATAACAATTCTCTTGATGGACTTCTCAAGAATAATCACATGGGTTTTTCATGACAAAAGGCCTCTGGTCAGCAGGATGTAAAATGATGCACAAAGGCGTCATGGAAGAATAATGTGAATTCTGAAATATTTCTTCTTCTTGTAAAGTCTCCACAGTAAGTCTGTCATGCATAGTCATGTCATAATATGCATAAGTCATGATGCATAAACTTAGAGCTGGCTGTCATAGCAGCCCTGTACAGCCCAGCCTCTACACTTGGGGTAAAATGCTAAAATCTATTGCAAATGAATTATATTGAGTGTGTCTGCTTGGAAGTGATAGACTTTCTGAAGCCGTACTGATGTTCAGGAATGGCCTTTTCAAGTTTAGTATATACTTAGCTGGGAAAGAGGACTTGGACATTATTAGACAAAATGAACCATATTCATATGGTGTTTATAAAATACATTTGGTTGTTATTTCCCACTGCAGCAGATGGTACCCAAAATAAGAAATGACCTGGAACCTCATTACTGACTGCATCAAGTCTGCACAAAACTGCTCAGGGAAGTAGGGAAATATTTGACTCGTTTTCATGTGAAGAAGGCTTTGCCTACCTTCAGATTCTTAGAAAGGAAGTTTCACAGAAGATATTCATCATAAATACCCACTGTGACACTGGTCAGGATGGAAAAGTTAGAAGGAATATCCATCCTCATGCTTCAGAATACCAACCGTCAATCACTGCCTTGAGTTAAGAAGACACATCCCTGCCACAAGGCAGCTATTCCCAAGGTGCGTGTGATGGGTAACTTCTTTCCAGCCTTCCCCGAGGTAGCTGATGGGGCTGTTGTCCAGAACTGCAACACTAAATGCCAGCATTCATTTTCCAGGGAACCGGCTGGAGGCTCAGATGTCGCTAGAAAAGCATCCTGGGTCATATGATGTGACCACCCCTCCTTCCCAGCCACGAGGGCTCTTAACGGATGCATATAGGGGTAATTATCCAAAGATCTAACACTCAAGAGGGTGCCCATCTCTGATGCTTTCCTATTTTTGGTAGATTGCTGGAGTTAGCAGCCAAATGTGCAATCTCCCATTTGCATTAGTTTCTGCCACTGTCATGAGTTACAGAGGACAAAGACGAGCATGAAGCATAGGACTGGTGTGGTGCCAAGCCCAGTGCTAAGAGCAGTAGGATGCAGCCAGGGAAGGAACGTGAGCCCTTTCAGCAGCTTTCAAATCTGAAGCTCCTAGTAACCATCTGCAGCTGTGTTTGCCCATACAAATGTGGATCAGATTCTTGCCTGGTATTGCTTCATTTGCTCTTGCTGTTTGACTCTTCATGGTGACTGCCGTGAAGCAGCTGTGGTTGGTAGAGGCTAAGCCTGCAGCACCCAGGGCACAGGAGCCCTGACTTTATCCCAGATGCTGGGAAAACCTTTCCCCATCCCTGCAAGTTTGCTCTTCCTCCCATGATAGCTGTAATCTGTCTATACAGATGATAAGTTTTGAGGCTGGATTTCCCCATGTTTTGGATCTTTATTGAGTATCTGACACTACAGACCGTGCTCTCAGAATGGCTCTTACAACTCAGCCTTATTGCAGAGTTCCTTCACTCCTGCAAACCACTGCTGTGCTATATTCCCCTTTCATGTGAGGTTACAAAAAGTCTGCCCCTGCCTACCGAACTAGGTGGGAATGACTCGGCTACATTGGATTTCACAGAAGGCACAACCACCCCAGTGCTGGCTGGTTGTCTGTCTGCATCTCAGCCCAGCCCAACCAGTTGGCCCCGGTGTTGCCAAGTTTGGATTTCCTACCTCCTCTTCTTCCCACTTCTTGATGTATTGCACAATTTTGCATCTTGATACTAATTTAAGCCTAGACAAATGTGTGCCAGTGTGTAATCCAAGTTTAATCTGCCACCAGAAAAATTGCTCTTTTCACTTTAAAATAACCATCTATCTGATGGTCAGGTTTTTTAGTAGTTCTAACTGGAGAAAGAGCCATTCCAGAGAATAATAGTACTTCATTGTAGGAAAGCTCTTTTCAGCCTGTTTTCTAAGACTTCCACTGAGCCCCAGAGGCTGTTTTTATGTCACAGAGGAGAAACAGTTTTTGCTCAAGTTCCTTATGTAAAGGAGCAGAGACATTTCCTTCTCCAGAAGATATGTTGTAGATCAGCTTTAACTATATTTGCAGGTATGGGTGTGGTTAGGCTTGTATGTAACCACAGATTACAATTTGGGTGCCAAACAATCTAGACAGCTTGTCATAGGACTGTAACGATCTCGCGGCGCAGCACAAGTGGGGTCCATGGTTTTCTGTGCCATCTTCTTTACTTTTGCACTGGCCACACACAAGTATAAAACTGCAACCTTTCTCCTCTCTGCTCTTCGTTTGAAAGGAGAAGGCTTGGGTGGGCAAGCAAGGTGTGCTGATACTCATCCATGGTCCTCATCTCTGCATATCTGTGGACTCAGGTGAAGATCAGGTTCTGCTCTGAAGAGGCTTTTGGTATCAGAAGAAGAAATCCTGAAAGGATGATGAATCTGCACACACTCTCTGGGCTGATGATACCAGCCATGCATTGCTCTACAGGTCTTGTAGGCATCAGGCCAGAAAATATCCTTCATGATACTGTGATGTTATTTCTGAAGGTATTTCTCTTGTAATATAAGCGGCTTAAGATATTTCGCATGTAATGTAAGTGGCTCCTTGGACTGTCCAGATATTAGGTGGTAAATGAATGGGTTAAAATTCTTACCTTCCAGCTGGTTTAAATGGATTTTCTTCATAATTTTTAATTAAATTACTAACTGCACTGTACAACGCGAAATACTTTGGCCTTCTATCAGGACCCTCATTTTTCTCTCCCAAACTCTGAACTAAGGGTAAAGTGTGAGAAAGCAGGTGTGATGGATTCAGTCTTAAATAAATTTCTGCTATGAAAAACATGACAAAACATGGCTCTTTTTCAGCTTTCCCCTTCCCTCCCCACTCCTTCTCTTCAGGAACTGGTGTTTTAAATGTTCTTTGCTTTGAGTGGATGACAAGAGCAGGTCCAAAAAACCGTTGCATGGTCATTTGCACAGCTGATAGCACCAGCCTGGTCCCAAGGAGGTAGATCCATCTTTTACATGTGATTAGGAAAGTGCTGGGGTGGTGATGAGAACACATGACCATCACATGGCCTGGGGGTCCTACGTAATTGCAACAATAGCTAAGGAAGAATACTAAAGGGATATTTGTTCCTAAAGCCATTTAAAGAGGAGGCCAGAGGGGCTTGTGTCAAACTGTGCTGACTGATGCAGCAGTGTGTTTGCCTGCGGGACAGCGCTTTCTGCAGCTACCCTACACTAACACACACACATACACAACCCAAGGAGGGAGCCGGAGCCTCCCAGTCATTGGAAAGACACCTTGAGCAGTTTGCCTAAAAACAGGATCTTCCCCAATGTTGTACTGCTAACCCTTTATAGAAAAATCAGAAGTATTAAACACTGCAAGAGCCAAGGCTGGTGAGGCAACTTCAGTAAGTAGCAATACAAAAAAAAGTAAACCCCAAAGAAACGTTGAACATCATAGAATATTTGTTTTATTCCCAGCTCTTTGGGACAGAGGATGTAAGGAAGCAGGTAATACAGTTCCTGCTGGGATTAACTGGAAGAGTAACAGAGGCCACCTGGGAGGCAAATCCTCTGGGTTAACTCCTACCACCCCTAGAGAAATTCCTGTCCCCTGTCAAGTACTGGTGGCTTCTCTGCAAGGCACCAGTGAGGTATAGTGCAGATGTTCTCCTTGACCCTCGAAGTGCTGTCTACGGCCCCAAAGAAAAGTTAGCTGAGGAGCACAGGGCTGGTGTTGCTGGGGATGCTCTTCTCCATGCTGAGATCCCATTACCCCTGCTGCCCTGAGTCCTCCTATACATCCCTGCAGCGGCTGGGCAGCAGGGCGCAGGCAGTGCAGCACAACATGCAGTCGCTGGAGGGATCTTGAGATAATGTTTTTATGATAAATAATATTGTTTTGGTTTTCCACTTCAGTGGCCAAAGTCAGCGTGGCTCTTTTTGCTTCACAAGTGAAACCCGAACAACTGCTGTCATTCAAAGGAGCCTGAGAAATCCTAGGAAGTCTCTAATGAGTTGACAGTCAGTGGCCAGAGAACATGCAGAAAGGCGCCAGTCAGCCGTGCCTTCTGGGCTGCTGCTAGAGCTATCTTCCTGTAACCCAGGGTTCTACTTTAGCACAGCTGCTCCCCATTGCCAGGCTAAGGCACATCCTGGTAATGCTGCAGGCCTCTCAAATCTCCAGAGGCTTGACTGTGAGCTTTTGCAAAGTAGTTATAATTCTGGGATTCTATTAAATTCCGTGGGGGAGGGGGAGGGGACAATACCAGTAATCCTCTTATTTTTATATTTTCTCCATGCCCAAAATGACAGAGGTTCTAACAGAAAAGAATAAAACTTTCAAAATTAGATAACTAATTGTAGTGAAGCAATTTGACTTTATACTACTTACTTCATTTCATCAAGATAGTTCATAGGATGCTGACAAGCATTCTCTTCAACCATTCGTTTTCATTATTAAAAGAGAAGGTATTCTAAGACATAATCTCTCCCCCTCTTTTTAGTGTTTTAGTTCTCTCAGAATGAATAGCTAAAATGTATTACATCAGAAATTTTCCTCCCTTCCCTCAAAACAAAGCCACTCGCAAACACTGCGATGAGTGAGGACACCTCTGCAGGCCTGAGTTATGAAGGGATGAAGCCAACGTTTCTTCCTCTGCTGCTGCCGAGCTTAACCACATGCTGGTACCCAGCCTGAGAGGCTCATTGAGCTTCTGCTGCTCTTCACAATGCAGGAACTCAAGGCTATCCTCAGGTCGACCACGGACTGCTCTTGGTGGAGCAACTGCCATTTTGATCTGTTGTTTCTAGTCCAAGCAGAAGTCTTCCCTTTGGTGCTTTAGTTCAGAGACATCCTGTCAACCAGGGTGAGTTGAAACCCAAAACATATTGCACAAGAACTCTGGAAATTTCCAAATAATACTAATTTCTAGAACAACATGACTAGTTAATGTTTGGTCCCAGCAAAAGAATAAAAACTCAAATTACTTTTGAATGAAAAATGACTGAAGGGGAACATGCAAAAATGTTTTCATTTCATAAATGAGTTTGAATTGTTTTGCCATTTTAACTCAAAAGCGGAAATGCCACAAACAGCATAGGGGAGGTTGCTGTTGCCCTTTTGAAACTTTCTTTTAATGCGCTGAATGGACCAGAGCCCTGAGGAATGTCTTTCACTCCTTTCATCCCCAACCCACCAGGCAGCTGTCCTGCTCAGCAGCCCTCCTCCCACCCCGAGCTGGCAAGTCAAATGTCGCATTCATTTCAGCTGCCAAAAGCGAGTGCTCAGCTGTACCACTAACCCAACTTCTTTTTGATGACCACACCAACCTCCTCCACAAACGTATATTAAGAGGAAGGCCCCCTGCCCAGTAATGGTATTTGGATCAAGTGAAAAGCACGTGCAGCAGAATTCATGGAAATCCAATGAGCCACTGGCGCTGGTACTTCTCAAAATATACATGTCTGGGAGAAGCCAAAGCTGATTTTGCACTTTCTGCAGCTAGAGAAAGGACTTCTACTACACACTGATCTGTACTGATCTATAGGCAAGCTACAGACTGTGCCTTCCTACGCGGTGACCTGATGGCTGGATAGCTTTAAACCTCACGCATGAACCCCTTACCTGATGCTTCTCATATTGCTTAGTGAGGAGCACATGCTTAAAGCCCCATGGGCCCTTTGGGGTCAGCTGTTTTTCTACTGCCTGTCACAACCTAGCTAAAATGATTTCCAGGACATGGGCAGAAAAATCAAGTCACTGGAGCTATCGCTGCTGGTAAATAACCTCTGCTACCCGGCTGGCAGCTGAGAGATAACAGATCTCACAAAAAAGAGTGACTGATAATCAAGTTATGAAATATGTCAGAAAACATAGCCTCAGGGCATTTTTTGGACATAAACTTACTAGTTACAGCAGAATCTTTTAAGAAATTAGTGCTCAGGAAACATGGCAATTTAAGGTTATCTGTAACCATTATTCAGTTACAGAAGTTTCTGGAAACCACAACAGAACTGTAGGTTTTCATATTTTTGTTACAACTGGAGTTCAAAACCAGGGGCTAAAAAGTCTATGCAGCTGCTCTTTGTCCTCTGTTGAGACTAAGACCTCCCCACAGGACGAGTAGGAAGTTTCCTAATCCACATACAGGAAGGGGGAAATGTTTCACTCTCTCAGTTTCAGCCTACAACACAGTAGAAATAGGGATGCTGTTATCCAACCTCTCCAGTGATCACTGTGAACATTGTGGTCTAGGGTGTAACTGGTCATTCCCTGGTAACTTAGCCAGGAGCATCATGTCTCCATTGCATCTTTATGGCACACAGACGAGAACCAGCAACAAAAAAATCTGCTGGTGGTGATGTATACGATGCTGGTCACTACCTCCATGTATCCTGTAGTGTTTTGACAGTCTTTCTTCTTCTTTCCTACAGGAGCTTACAAGTGTTTTCTTCTCTAACTAGTAAAGAGAATGGAGGAAGAATCACTCCCTAGTGTTCAGGATACAGGCGGGATTTTCTTTTATGCTTCTTGCTAAATGAATGTTGCAGCTGAGGTTCTCTGAAGTCCCCTTGCGATTGCAGAATTATAATAGAGTTGAGATTGGCAAGCACCCCTGGAGGGCATCTGATTCACCATCCCTGCTCAAGCAGGGCACCTAGAGCCGATTGCCCAGAACAATATCCAGATGGCCTTTGGGTATCTCCCAAGGATGGAGACTCCACAACCTCTCTGGACAAACTTTGACAGTGTTCAGTCACCCTCACAGGAAAAAAATAGTGTTTCCTGATGTTCAGAGGGAACATCCCATGTTTCTGTTTGTGCTCACTCTCTCTGGTCCTGTCACTGGGCACTGCTAAAAAGAGTGCTCTGGATCAGTCTTCTTCATAACCTCCCTTCAAATATTCGGTCCATGATGGCTCATGGTCCTGATGGTCCATGCTGGTAGCATGATGTGGTTTCTCTTTATATTTGGGTACAATAATGCTTTGAAAGGCAGATGAAATATGTACTAAATGCTTTCCTAATGTGCTTTTCCATGTAAGCTATTGCCTAAAAGTGGCTAAAAAAATAATTCAGGAGGAAATGGTCTGTGTGAACATGAGCAGGGATGGAGGCAGTAATCACTGTGGACCTTGAAGCAAGAAAATCGGAGTAAGATTTTTTCAGAAAGCAGAGATGTCGTATTCTAGGTTGCTCAGAAGGGGAAACATTTCAGGAAAATAAAATTAATGATGTGCTAACTGAATAAATGCATCGAATAGCTCCTTTGGCTACGCTAAGTAAGAATTCACTAATTATTTGTACCAGCTGAGCTACTGGGATACCTCAGTATGAAGTCTACTTTGCTTGACATGCAGGGTGGACGAGACAGAGACAGGAGAAAAAATGGTTCAAAATCAGCCACAGTCTCAGTATCTTCTGAAGCCGTACTAGAACACACTGACAATGCAAATTGTCACAAAGCTGGCACCTCCTGGCTCCCGAAAAAATGAGGTTTTAATTTTCTTAATCAGTTTTACCAAACAGAGCCGAGACCTGGGTGGAAGAAAAAAACCCCATGAAGCTGTTTTAAAAAGAAAACTCTGAAGGAGGGGAGCTCTTCGAAGAGATTTTCTGACAGAACAGAAATGTTTAAGGACCAAAAGAGTTGAGATCTGTCTCTCATATGAGTTAGTAGGGGGTTTTGATAGTATAGTTCTAGAAACTTTTGCTTATATGCTCTGTACCTATTAAACCACATACCAACTATGCTGATGCTAACCCTTACGCAGCAGAGGAGTAAGTGTGAGCAGGTAAGTCACAGATTTCAAATCTGGAGTAATTAAAACACAGAGTCTCCCAGTGAGATGCAGGATACCCACTCAGCAAGGGAAGCATTAACGCTTTCTCTTTCTGATCCCCCCAGCCAAAGCAGCATGAAGTATCTCATTCTGCCTCCCTTCATCCTGACAGATAGACTCCATTATCAGTCTATAGGATCAATCTTTACTCGGAATCTTTTCCAGAATAAACCTGCATCCAAGTTTGCAAGTATTTGTCCCATATATTCACAGGTAAAGAACTTTCATTATAATTAAACAGTAAGGTTTTCTGTCACACAGTTGCAAAAATGTTTCAGAATGTCAAACTTGACCTGTGTGTGGCCAGACACTAAGATTTTGCTTCAACCCAAAAATTTATTGACTTACATGAAAATATTCCATCTTAACATAGTACACATTGGTAGCATTTGAATACATATTTACAGATTTATTTGAACTTTTCTGAACTGCAATTCTACAACCGAGCAACATATCCATAAGTGTTTCATAAACTTTCAAACACTTACATATTTATACATATAGTTTTTGCATATATATATATAAAAAAATATTTTTGAGACTCAAGGACTGAGAATAGTCAAAAGGACATTATTGCTACATTTCCATATTTACAAAAACAATGCATAAACCCATTCAAAACACCAAGCCATTGCAAAATAAGATTCAAAATTCCCCAAATTATAAAAATATACATTTCAAGAACGAAAAACCCAAACCTCTTTCAGCTAAGTGTCCGTATAGTACCGAGACATCTATAATTATAACAACTAGCTTATCTACAGTAGCTCTCAAAGCCAACACGTTACAAAAGAGCTTTTATAGCATTAAACTGAAAATGCTTAACAACAAGTATGCATAAGAGTGCCTCCAAACAACTGGCTAACTTTGGAAAGGTGCAACAGCCTAAGTATGTTCAGTGCAAATGGCTAATTTTTGACTTAACTCTGAAAGACAGCTTCCTGTAACAATAAACCAAATGCACAGTCATTGAAACAGGGCGATATTCAACATAACCCAAAATGTACTACCAGTGTGTGTATTTACAATTACCTTACGTTTTGGCAGTTAGTTACAGATTTAAATTGCATGTAAACTCAACCAAAATCCTGGTAAAGCATAAGTTACAGAGTGCTTAAGTGCATTGTAAATAAATAGCTACTCCACTAGGACTCTGTCTCTGACAAATGCTTCTTTCAATGCCTTTACTAATTTCTAGGGGACAGAAACAAAAGAAGAAAATAGCTAGCCCAATCCTAGGCTGAACAGGTACGGATCCAAAGCCTCACATCTGTCAAACAAGAATGAAGGGATACTTTCTTTTCTCCCTTCACAGCTAGGCTCTTCTTTATGATCTCTAGACTACAATAGAAAGATGAAACAACTCGGGGCAGGGGGAAATAGCCCTTTCCGGTTAGCACTATCCAAGCCTGCCTGTGGGAAAGATTCACCTGGGTAGGACAAGATAAAGAAAAGGCCCCTAGGAGAGACATTTTTGCCTCTGCTCTTGCTTAGATAAGATGACTCATTAAACGGCTTCTCCTCCAGACACACTGTTTACTGCGAGCAGCCCTCCTTCTCTATTTTCACCAACATGGCAGGGCCCACCTATCTTTGGTGAACACTTTTGGACATGAACATAAGCAAAGCAAGCATCCAAACCCTTGGGCCCCCAAGGCAGGGAGGTGGGGAGTGGTTCAGGCTCTGTGGCGCAGTGACACTCTGTGATGGGCAGCTCTGTCTGCCCCTGGTGGGGAATGGGCCAGTGGGAAGCAGTGCCTGTATCCGCAGAAACCTTGTGACTGGTCTGCAAGGCTGACAGTGTGAGTGGGAAATAAAGATGAAGATCCACCCTCTTCTCCCCTCCTCTGGTTCAAACCCCAGAGCTCCCAGGAGGGTTTGCTGCTGTGCAGACCAACTTTGGAAGGGTCTCAGTCCCTTCTCCTCCCTTGCCCAGATACATACAGCACCCTTGCTGGCCTCTATAATACTTGCCTGGGAAAGCTTCTCAGGCATGGCTGGACATGGAAAGGCGTTTGCAAAGCCATTAGCTTAATATTAGTTTATTTCTTACATCTGCAAAACAAGATTAACTAGAAAATGACTGTAGGCCTTCCAGAGAAGGATCACGGCAGATTTGGTTTGATCTACCATCGTCTTATTCCACACCCTGGCTCAGGATTTCTTTTGTTGGTTGTTTTTTTTTTTCTTCAGATCTGGCTCTATACTGAAAATACACACAATATAGCAAAATATATACAGCTTCAGTTAACATTGCAATGATGCGTGTAACCGTGCTCAGAAGATTATGTGTAACAGTGTGTGGTAAAGGACAGTATTACAACAACGTTTCAGCTACACAGTGGTAGTAGTGAGTAAAAGTAAGAGAAATTATTGAAGTTGTCCATCTCTCACCCCCTGCACAACACAGCTAATACATCTGGGCTCCTCTTCTTCCAGATGCCACTCAAACATCTTCGCGTACCAGGAGAGGCTGAGTAGATGAAGCACTACTACCCACCGAGTTAATCCTCACTGAGTGATCTGGAGCGTTTTCTTGACTGGAAGGGGGAGTTGAGAAGTTCGCATAAACCTGCAGACACCAAGACCAGTGTCAACACTCTTCACGCATACTTGGAGAGCATTCGTTTGCTAGCCTTTTCTCACTGTGTACCACACACCGCTGTGGAAAGGTTCCAGCTCAGGTGTTTCTTTGTAAATCTAAAGAGATTTTCAAAAGGTCTTGGGCTTAACTGCTCTTTTAGAGAATCAAGAACCTCAATCTCAGTTACTAACAACAACCACAGCTTCTAACTGCATGTCAAATTTCAACTGAGCTTGAGAAACGCAGCTCAGGCTATTACTAAACTCCCTCAGAAACCTCACTAACACTTCCTTCATATTTTGTTTTTGTTTTAGTAATGCCTGCACCTGCCAAAAATATGCTACAGGATGCAATCGAACACCAGCAGCTTTCAGTTTCCTCTTTTCTCAAATTGTCAGGAAGCCATGTATTCTGTGCCCAAACAAGGCATCCAGAAGGTAAAAAGGAGCTTTATTTTTAAACCAGGTTTTAAACCTACTTCTTTAAACCCCAGTAGCACACAATGTTATTGTGAGAAAAAATCCAAGTTTCTGATGTGCCTTAATTTTTCTTTGGACTGTTTAGTCCAGTTACCCTCCCACAAAAACCTTTTACTAGGGAATGGTCAAGGAAGCAGTGAATATGGTTTGACATGACATACTTCCAAGGTTATAAAAACAGAGCTAGGGGAAGCAAGAGAGAAGAGGCAAAAGAGCATGGAAAGCTCAACCCTTTAATCCACAAAGATTTCTAAACCAAACAAATGCTATGTATACTTTGTGTCTGAGATGTTTCCCAGATTAATAACATTTTTTGTAGTTTAAAACGAATTTACAAAGTAAATCAAAATTTATTTTAAAGGTCTATTATAAAGGTTTATTTAAAGGTTTATTTTATTTATTTAAATTTATTTATTTAAAGGCTTATTTTATTTAAAGGTTTATTATAAAGGTTTATTAAAAATTTTTGAGTGAGAAAGATCAATCATACTAACAGTCTACACCGGCTGGTACATTTTAGGTATGGGCTTAGACAGCTACTATCTAGTGGCACAATTAAGCAGCAGCGAGTAGCCCAGCAATCATTCCTACCACCCAAACTAACAGTGCGAAGCTACTTAAGTAATGCTGCAAAACTAATGAAGCACCCAGTCTTTCTGCTCCTCACAGCTCTAGTGTAAAGTCTTGCTTGAAACTGCTTTGACTCCTGAAATCTGATGATCCATAACTTACCCGAGGGGCATTATCCGAAAGCTGCTGCTCTATCAGCTGTACGATTTGTTTGAATGTGGGTCTCCGTAAAGGATCAGCATCCCAGCAACTCTTCATTATGTCATACCTGCAAAGATAATGAAATTAAGTACCTCTCATGAGGAAGTCCTTAAAGCACCTATCTCATTTCCACCATTATTTCAAAGAAAAGTGTGACCCAGTCCCACCTTCTTTAAATGACATTTAAGAATAGAAATAGTGCTGATAACACCTGAGCTTGTGACAACAAAGGACTCAGTATTCATTGGAGCCTCTGGACAGAACTTTCTTTGACAGCTTGCTAAGTGCCAACCATTTACAAAACAGAGGCTTAGGGATGGCTCATAAAGAAGATCAGTAGTCAGTCCTCTCACTATCAGGAAGTACAGTGCAAATGCAGATGCTGTACAGTCTGGTAATACATCTGTATCACTACTTTATCTGAACAAAAAATGTTTAATTATGTTCTGTGATCTGTCAATAATTCATTGACATGGAGCAGATGCTACGACAAAGTGATCAGATGACACAACACGAGTGTATTTCATTGCTTGTAACAACACAGGCACGTATTCTGCTAGTTAGAGTACGTGAATTATTTAAAACGTGAAAAGGACATAAACAAAAAAAGACAATGAGGCAGTGCAATGAGCCTTAAGGCAAGAATGGAAGAGTCCCTTCCTTTGTGCCACTGCTTACGTTTGGTGATCAGAGGTGCTGGTTGCTCACTTACATTTCAGGTGGTGCACACTCAGGGCTGAACATCCTGTATCCTTCCTTGATCATTTTATAGAACTTAGAGTCCACGGGCATCCCTGGATATGGGCTACTTCCTGTTGAGAGAGCACATGAGCAACATGATTTCTGCATCTGCAGTAAACCCAAGATGAAACAGAAATCCCCTGAAGTAGAGATCTTGAAGGAGCTTACCTAAAGAAAAGAGCTCCCAAAGCAATATCCCGTAAGACCAGACATCACTCTCAAAGGTGTAGACACAATTGAAAATACTTTCAGGTGCCATCCACTTCACAGGAAGACGGGCCTTTCCAGGGAAAAGGGAATAAATTAAGACAATAGACAATAAGGAATACAAAATTTACAATATAAAATTAAGCTTTTCTACTTCTTACATGCTTTAAATGCTCATTAAATCAAGAAATCCAACCAATCTCAAGTATCCAACCAAAAATGTGAAATCCCAGCATTTTAGAGTCTCTAAGCACTGCATGGTTATTGATCCATCTTTCTGTGGATCTACCAAACATGTGCAGGTCCTTGCACTCTGATTTTCTGTATACTGCATGATTCCTCCTGTCTTGTTTATAGAAGATGGCAAGAAGCCAGAGCAAAATAATATAAATGATCATAGCATGGCTCCTTATGCAAACATGGAAGTCCACTTCCATAGACTGGTTACCATAGGCACACAGGTAAGATTAACTTAGTCAAGATGCTTCAAGACTTTAATCAACAGTTAAGACACCTGCTTTAGATCCTCAGTGTATCAGAAAGTCACAAGAAATAAATATATATTGACACATATTTTGGGTGGAAGTGTTGATCTGCTGGAGGATAAGGAAGGCTCTGCAGAGCAATCTGGATAGGGGCTGGATCGATGGACTGAGGCCAACTGTATGAGGTTCAACAAGGCAAAGTGCAGGGTCCTGCACTGGGGCCAAAACACCCCCACGCAACACTACAGGCCTGGGGAAAAGTGGCTGAAAAGCTGCTCGGAGGAAAAGGACCTGGGGGTGCTGACTGACAACTGCTGAATATGAGCCAGCTTGTGCCCAGGCAGTCGAGAAGGCCAACAGCATCTTGGCCTGTATCAACAAGAGTGTAGCCAGCAGGGCCAGGGCAGTGATCATCCCCCTGTACTTGACACAGGTGAGGCTGCATCTCAAATCCTGTGTTCAGTTCTGAGCAACTCACTACAAGAGAGACATTGAGGTGCTGGAGCGGGTCCAGAGAAGAGCAACGGAGCTGG
>JANHGB010046362.1:18075-49022 GCA_026283785.1 Coracopsis vasa | reverse complement strand
CAGGTTTGCAGATCAACAAGGGAAACAAGTCCTTGAGGTGGAGGTTCCTCACTAAATACGCTGTATCTTCAATTTGGCCATGCTGCCCAGAACAGCAATCATAGAACACGATCCAGCTTGTGCCCAGGCAGGCAAGAGGCCAACAGCATCCTGGCCTGTATCAGCAATAGTGCGGCCAGCAGGGCCAGGGCAGCGATCATCCCCCTGTACTGGGCACGGGTGACGCCACACCTCAAATCCTGTGTTCAGTTCTGAGCCCCTCACCGCAAGAGAGACATTGAGGTGCTGGAGCGGGTCCAGAGAAGAGCAACGGAGCTGGTGAAGGGTCTGGAGCACAAGTGTGATGGGGAACGGCTGAAGGACCTGGGGGTGTTTAGTTTGGAGAAAAGGAGGCTTGGGGGGACCTTATCAATCTCTACAACCACCTGAAAGAGGTCGTAATCAGATGGGGGTCAGTCTCTCCTCCCAAGTAACAAGTGATACGACAGGAGGAAATAGCCTCAAGTTGTGACAGGGGAGGCTTGGACTGGATATTAGGAAAACTTTCTTCATTGATGAAAGGGTTGACAAGCACTGGAACAGGCTGTCCTGGGAAGTGGTGGAGACACCATCCCTGGAGGTGTTTAAAAGATGTGAAGATGTGACACTTAGGGACATGGTTTATTGGTGACCTTGACAGTGCTGGGTTTATGACTGGACTCAGTGATCTTAAAGATCTTTTCTAACCTAAAAAATTCTATGATTCTATGATTTTTCATAAATTTGTGTGGGGACAGACATCCCTTGGGAATGCCAACTGGAGCAGAGGAAAGAGCACAGAAAGCCCTTTCTGTAGGAATTGGTCAGGCTTCTTTCGTAAGCATTTGTCCTATTGTGGGAGAAACCAACAATATGTCAAAAGTTACATTTCAGCCATACTACTGAGATGAATTTGCCATGGGCTGGCTCACCAGACAGTCAACCAGAGTTGTTTATTTCCTGAACAATACAGACAGCAAACACTCTTCCTGGGCAAGCCCCCAGCTGCTGTCATCAGCACTGCCTCCCAGCAGTATCCACAACCGGCAATGCCCCAGCACTCCTCATCTGCTCTAAGATCAGGCCAGATGCAATTGGATGCCTCCTGCAGCCACTGCTTCCTCTCTCCCTCCCCAGGCAGCTGCAGCCTATCCTCCTCTGACCCTTTCAGGCTATGGAATCGAAGAAAACCATGGCTTTTTGCCTCCCACTATGCCCTAATCAATAAATTCACACTTCAGAATTCAGTTTCCATTGTCTGAGTGATGTGTTACAGCACAGAAGAGGATGCAAGCCCCAGATTATATAGGTATTTTAAAAATTAACCATTTCAGTAATGCACAAATATAGTAATGCCAAGAAAAACAAGTTTCAAAATAATTATATTTAAGATTGGGCTACCAGCATATTCCAATGGCAAAACTTACAATTATTCACAGAGCTATAACTTTTAGTACATTCAGATGTAATAGAAACACTTGGCGTTATACTGGTGCAGCAAAATCCTCTTCTCCACTACAACATGCATTTAGACACCAGCATGTTTTTTTCCAGTATAACAACACACATATACCAAGGATTTTGTCAGCACACACATCTACATCAGGAATTGCCCCTGCTAACATTTCTGACCAGCATGGATATATACCAGAATTGGGAAATCTAGATTTCTGTGTAGGAAAGACTTTTATTTGCATGTCAAGACAACAAGAACTCCCCAAACTTAAAACAGGTGGCTTAAGTATCATATATACTTACGTTTCCCTTGACCACGTAATTGGAATCATTCCTTATGTCTCTTGCCAGGCCAAAGTCACAGATTTTTGTTATTCGACCATGAGTTAGAAGAATATTTCTTGCAGCCAGATCCCTGTGAATGCACTAAATAACAAACAAACAAAGCTATTTTATAATCATCTCAACAGGCTGTTGCTTGGTTACATGTATACTCAGCTGTTCAACTTACTGCATTATGCATTTTATGGTAAGCTGAAAGTCATAATGAAGCCACGTGACAATAAGCTTACTCAGATGACTAAACATTCTGGTGTAGTATCTTTACTATCATGACATTGATCCACATAGCTAAGGTTGTCTACACATTTATTTTAGAAAAGAACATTTGCAGTCACTTTCAGTTTTCTACTGTTTCACATTTGCAGCTAAAGTTTCATATACTTCTTCTTTGACATTTTATTAAAAATAATCACTGCCTTGTTTCCTAACACAGGACAAATAAGGGGAAAATGTGGTTTGTTTCTAAAATAATTCCAATCTTCCATTAATAACTACTGTGGTTGAGGGAAAAGTGCTGAAAAGATGAAAATAGGGAAAATTATGGTAGTAACTCAAAGCCAACAGCATGGAAACTGAATCCCATTTCAGAAATACTCTTCTGGACGACCTGAATTATTAAGTACCTACGAGATCTTTATAAGCAGATCTAAGTATTTGAAAATACCATAAATTTTCACATACCAGTATCTTTCAGTGTATAGTCATGTTCAGTGACCTAGCTAGCTTACATTTCAATTTTCTGGAATACATTTCCCAGGCTCCAGATGGGTGCTTGAGTTTTCCATGAGTTGTGTTCCTTTGTATGCAGCTGTGGAAGCCATGTGCATTTGTTAAGAGAATGGAGGCAGTTCCCTAACAAAATTATCTTTTTCCATTTGGAAAGGAGAGCGTTAAGCTCCTTTTTACTGATGGTATATAGGCCAAAGCTGTCTAAAGAATACCTGAAGATGGTTCAATTTTTCTTTTTTCTTTGAAATATGAAACTTGAAGAATTCCTTACAAAAAAACGACTTAAAATATCAAGAGTTATGCAAACCAAACTCAGAAAATAACTGCAGGCTGCATAAACCCCTTAATCTCTGTCCCTTCTGCAGGCTTACATGATGACATTTTTAATGACAATTACTGTCTCAGGGGACTCTCATTCACCTCCCAGTCCAACACATTCCGCACTTTGCATATGTAAAGGTGAGAGCATAACTGCACTGCAGCAGTAAAGTGAAGGAATGGTCAAGCATCCAGCATGTCTCTGCCTTGTTCAGCTTGCACTGAATAAAGACTTTGTCCGTTGGAGGAAGCCTTATCTTGTGATTAAGTCACCACATGCTTAATAAGGGAATTATTTCCCCATGACTCCTATCCCAGCTCCTGCACAGAGGCACTTTTATGCGTCTGAGCCTCGATACACAAGCAAGTTGCAAAAGAGCAGCTGGGTACTCTGCGCTGCTGATCTGCATGGACCCTCTTTCCCTGAGGGTGTGAGGCAATCTGAGGCATCTTATCCATCAGCCCACACTATTCTGCATTTACTAGCTGGAGCTAAGAGCGCGTATGTATGCTATGACTGAAGAGGTCCAAGCACAACAACGTGTTAGCACAGTGGAACTTAATTCTGTGATAAAGCTGTTTATTCTGCACTGCCAAAGCAATATTGCTCATTACTTTCCATCCTCACATTCAGGTAGTGTTACGTTCATTATTGCCTTTGCTACTCAATGCCACAGTGTCTGTTTGTATCAGTGGAAAAACTGTAGAGAAAAGAGTCCCCAGGAATGATGCATAGTGAATTCTGGGGCTATTCTATAAGAAGATAAGAAGAAATAAAGAATATGTGTGCTAAGCAGTGGATGTCCTGCATATTGAAGGATAGAGGAGCCTGAAGAAAACCATTAAAATCTGTAGTATGTGTTTGCCTGTAGGCCTGTTTTGAAGCTGTTAATAGATGAAAATTAAACCAAAGGCTTTGGAAAGAGGAACAGTGGGGAAAAAACAAGTCCAAAAGCAAGTTTTAGCATGGACTTCCCCTGGAGCAGAATTAGACCCACATTTTCCACTGTGAACACAGGATCCTAGAATTATATTATTTTTATCAAACTGCATGTTTGGTTTTGCTCTCTATCCAAGGTGCAACTGTACTACCCTGTGTCTCTATTAGTTACAGTGTTTACATGTTGAATGGCATTTTTCCAATATAATGTAAGAACAACCAATAGGAAGAAAACAATTATGCTGGGCTTAAGACTTCTATTCTATTATAAATCCCTTTCTGTTCTGCAATGCCTCCCCTATGAAACCCAAAGAAATGCCTATTATGTTCAGTGTAGCCTGTGAAGATTCTTTGTGGGTCTCTAGGCTGGTTTTATCTTTCCAGAAATTAAAAACCAAGACATATCCTGCACATTTCACCATACTGCCAAAAAAACCCAAAAAAGCACACAGCATGATACCTCTCCTGTTTAAGGAAGTATTCTGCATGAGAGGAGTAGCAAGTGCAGCATCGTTTAGAACTAATGCAAACAGACAGTTGCAAAACTGTCTTCATAGTGTTTATTGTGTAAATTCTCCAGCAGAGAATGAATCTTAAACTCTCAAGATTTAATTGCTTTTCTGAAGGAGTCCACATGTTGGATTTCCATTTTTTTTCCTGAATTCCCTTTAATTCCCATACACCAGAGAAGACTGAAGAAATAACTCCTCGAGGTTTCCATTCACTGCCTCCAAAGCCATCAGGAGTTTTGCATGCTCCAGGAAACAAGGAAGGGCTGGAGATCAAACCCATAAGAGGCACCAACCAAGCTCAGCAGGGCTCAGTTGTACCTGCCATCTCCCAGCACATGACATTATTAATCAGTGGAGTCTTGGGCTGCAGCAAACATACGAGAATGCAATTCCTCCCTTCTGTCTCTTCTCTTGACATTTCTATGACTAGTTTCTGTTCATGACCAAGGCCACCGACTGTGCTAGCCTGAACTGTGGATGTGCAATAGCACTGCTTGACATTGACTACTGTGCACCCTGTATTGTTTTATGGGATATAAACCTCCACTTTTGGCCAATGAGCACAGTACAGAACTCCAACATTAGCCAAAGCTGCAGGTACAAGAAAGAGCATGGCAGTTTGCAGTGCTTGTTGAAAAGGACACAGAAATATTCAGCATTTAAACACATGGATCACATTAAAACACTGAAAGTGATGCTAGAGAACATCAGAAATCTACTGATTCAGTCCAGCTCTGAAAAATTCTTAACTTACATTTTTGGAGGCAAGGAAGCTCATGCCCTTTGCCACCTGGTAAGAAAAGCTTAGTAAATCTTCAACATCTAGAGCAAGTTCATCATCTTCTGACACAGAAAGAGTAACATCCTGATCGGTGTAGGATCCTATACAATATAAACAACAGCGTTTGAGTGGAGCAAGTGTAATAATTTAGAAACAGAGTTGTCTTAATGTTAAATAAAACAGTGATCTAAATAAGTACCAGACTAGAGTCACATAAATAGCCCATCACCAAAAAGCAGAAAATAACTCTGATACTCCATTTAAATGTGGAGAAACACAAGACACTGTAATTCAGCATACTGTTCTTTCTCAAGCCTTCTCATATCAATTAATGAGTTTTAATTGTCCTTGTCTGTGAGAGAAATGTCTGATAAAACTGAAAAAATCCATGAAGCCCCTCTCTCTGCACTCCCACAGGCAAAGAGAATTCCTTATCAGTGTACTCACCAGACTTCACTGGTCTTTTTTTATCAGGTTTTGGTGGGACTGCATATGACACTCCTGGTTTCATGTCCATGTACTCATTGGCAACATCACTGTAGAGGCAGCGGATGCAATGAAACATAGTTTAGTGAAAAAGGTCTCAAAAGGCATCCAAACAAAAAGCCAAGGTTACGCCAACCTTCTGAATATAATGCTTTACAAATTATCGGTAGATTGGAAACTCATGGGCGTGTAAAAAAGATGCGGAAAGGCCTGTACAGTTTCTCAGTACAGCTAATGATACATCTCAAAGTTTGGAGTTCGGCTCAGGTGAGCAAACAAAACCTTTCGTACATACACTGTTTATACAGACTTCACTCTCTATAAATTAACATCCAGATGTTTCACAGGATTTGCTAGTGCTTCCTTCTTCTGCTTAGGCCAACTTCTACCAGAATATTTCAGCAACTCAAGTGGCAATTGAAATGCAGAAGACAAATGGTAAAAAATGTTAAATTCAGAGATTCCCAAGTACCATAGAGGATCCACACGTATTTTGAAGAAGTCGAGGCTTGGGACAGCCATCTGTTACATTTTTTTAAGTTTTCTGCCTCCTATATATAATTCCAATGTACAGATTTTCATCCTATATGGTTTATAAATACACAGTTGGGCACCTTTAGAAATTATGGATGTACTTTGGCATTTTTCACTTCATTGCCATTAGAACTCGTACACGTAGCCATTCCTTAGCCTGAAATATCTGTTTAGTTTATGAACAATAAATGCGGCCACAGAGCTAACACGGAGAGGAGTAATGAGATTACCAATAGTTTTAGTCACCACCAGAAACACATCTGATCCATTTAGCAGCTGCAACTTTACAGTAAATACTAATATGAAAATTTGGTAAATACTCTGCTGTTTATACCTCAACTTGCAAATTGTGCTCAGTGAGGTTCCTTCACTGAAAAGAGGACACACCTCCAATGGCAACTCACAGCTTTATATTCATCACCTCAATAGTCCCAACCTCTCTGGGTCATTACCAGACATCCATGGCACAAACAGCTCCACCAGTACTACAGCTTGATGAGATAAAGGACTTTAACACCTCCTAAGGGTCTGCCTGGTTCTTTTGTGTCTGCCAAAACAAAGTAATGGTCCCACTGGGGCAATAAACAGGCTAAAAATAAAAATCGGCAGGTACTGCAACAGCCCCTGGGTTTTGGCAAATTATGTCTCCCCTCACTTTGCAAAGGGAAGGAGTGAGCAGGAAATCTGCTTGGAAACGTACTTGGAAAGAGCTCTGGGCTGGTATTTAAAACAGGGTGTTAAAAATACACAGATGAAGTAAATGGAAAAAAAACAAAGTACAAGAGCAATCTCGGAATCGTGACACAGGCCATGTCAACGTAAAATCTAGTGAGCTGTATCAGTGGCAGCTTGCCTCTAATACTGTAATGCACTGGCTTAATTTTGTAGGAAGTCATTTCTGAAGGCAGGGACTTAGGAGAACTTAGAGTATTAGCACCCCAACACTGGGGGAATTGTCACTCAAGCTGCTAAATGAGCACTGCCAATGTTTAACAGGAACGATAAACACAAATACGTACAAAGACTGAAGCCAAGGAGTTGCATGAAATAACTACAGGAAATTTGATAAAGTAAAACAGAGAGTGTGTACAATCAATCGTGCTCTGTTAGAATAAACCACCCACTGTACAAATCGTCTCTTTAATTTAATTGTTTCCTTGCCCAGCAAAGATTCTTCAAAGCCAGCTGCATGGAAGGTTCCTCTACATCTCTTATCCCTAATAAACTTTGTTCTCTCCTTCTCAATCTTCTAAACACACAAGGACGTTTCAGCAGATCATACTTACGCTGCAGGCTCTGCTTGATGCAAAAGGTTCTCGTAAACTGCCGTTTCTGCGTGTTCTTCATGTTTTGGACAAATAAATGAATCTCGTTTCCGTCTCAGAAAATTTAAAAGATCGCCATAACAGCAATATTCTGTGATGACTAAAGTGGGACCTGCAGATGCACACGAGGTTTAGAAAGCAGGTGAGTATTGTTTTTAAAGCAGAAAGCCTTACATAAAGATAGCATTCAGCCAAGCGCACTGCCCAACGCTGTCTAGACTTGAGAAGTTATAGAAAAGTAACACAGCATCTTCTTCTTTCACAGATCAGCGACTATGGTCCAGCTAAAGCTGTGTTGCTCCCAATTAATTTGCCTCCACCCCCCTCAATAGCATTGCATTGTACAAAAATTAAACAAGTAAGGTCTTTTTCTCTTTCTTCATGTGATAATGTTTCTGGCCAGACACATCGGTTTGATTTTGCTCACTTCCTGAAGGAAGTTATTTGTTCCAAACGTTAGAGTAATTCAAGCTTCAAACATTAATCCTTTTGATTCACTTCTGTTTACAGTAGAGCTTCACACTCCTTCAGTAATGTTTTGGAAATGATGTAGAGTGTTATATTCTGCAGTATAATAGGAAAAATCATTCAAACAGAACAGCCTGCTGCGACAGAAAGCTACATTGCACAAGGTCTTAGAATATTAAAATGAAATCAGAAAGGAGAATCAAGTCATCTCCAGCACGGATGTTTATAGATCAAATATATGTTTTCTGAGTGAATGACTCCAGCTATAGCCCTTGAATGTGTAATTGCACTGTGTGTTATTTCATCTGTAAGGTTATTCTCTACCACCGTTTCCTAACCTCACTAGTTTATTTCCATTTTTCTGCAGTTAAAAATTACAGCTTTCATAGTAGCAAATGCAGTGTTTGTGGTGTGATTTTCTTACAGATGCCACGTATTTTCATCTGAGAGAGACACGCAGGCCAGTGAGTCTACTTTGTCGCCTGCTTAAACAAAATTGTTTCATCCTCTTTTTAAATCATTAAATGTGAAAGTGAGAAATGTTTCCATCTAAATCTGTGAATTTTTACAAGCGCCTCTTCTTTGAAAAATGAAGCAAAAACTTAAAAAGCAAATATTTGTGTAAGAAGCAACACCATCTTTCATATTAAAATTCACATAAATTAAAAATACAGGACTGTATCGCTCTGTATTGACATTTCAGCTGTTTTGTAGCTTTTACTATGTATGAAAACAAACTTTTAAAGATAACATTAAATGTGACACCTTTGTGTTGTGCAATAGTTTATTTAGAAAAGTCTTTTTCTCAACTTTCTGCTGCTTAGAATTTGTAATTTCAGTGGTGCCTTAATAGACACATTTACAGTTCTAACAGAAGGCTAGAAGACTATACAAGACAGGCGTGTTGACTTCACCTTGGATACCAACAAGGAACCAGCTCATGTATCTTTTCTCATTCGTAAGAAACAGTGTGCTTAAGGAAAAAACTTATGCCATGCGTTTTCACATTTTCTTCTCTCAAGAAGAAAGCACACAGCTGTGTGAGCACACAGCGGCTCACACAAAAGACAGCAACAGCAACCTTCCCGTTTAGCTGCAGCTACAGTGGTTTCATTACTGGGTTTAGAATGAGCCTAAAATGTAGATTCAGTAATTCACAGGTGATAGTCATGATGATCTGCGACCTGCCTAAACAAGAAATGTATTTAAGATTCCTAGACTTGGCAGCAGTGGATTCTTCTTCACAGGGTTCCTCCTTCTGGCAATAAAAGAAGGAACAGACATAATCAATAATCTTCTGATAATCCCACCTCCAATAGTGCAAGCTCCAAGTAGATTCACGATATTAATGTGGTTTCCAAGGTAACTCAGCACTTTAAGCTCTGACATCAAGGCTTCTCTTTCTGTTAAATGGGCACTTGCTGCAAGGCAAAGCACAACGTTCAGTATGCAACACACTGACCACAAGGAAGTGAGAAAAATTGTACAGTATATTAAAGCAACTTACTTTTCAACATCTTTACTGCTACTGTCATAGCAGCATCAGATTTAAATAGACCATAAGCAGTGGCTTCAACAACTTTTCCAAAAGCTCCAGCACCAAGGGTTTTACCTAATAAAGAAACAAAACCCAAACAAACCTCTGTAACAACTTGTAGCACTTCTTCTTGAAGGGTTCAATACTTCATCTTGATATCAGGGAAGCTATTGTAGATATGCCTGCTTGCTTTTTGTCCCAAGGTAAGTATGAGCAATTATCACTATCTGCATTATTGCAGGTCTTTTTGATAAAACCCTCCTGTGTTTGACCAAAGTCTCAAATGAGACATGAAGTTTTCACCCTGCAGATGAAGTTAAATAAATCTAAACTAACCAAAACTCAATCGATTTCTAGGAAATTCCCATTTGTGATCATAAGGAAGTTGCGTTGGGTCTATGTAAACATAGTTGTTTCCATTTATTTCTTCAACAACTTTCCACTGAACTTCATATTTGGGTTTCTGGAAAAGAAGGAGAACAGCTGTCACTCCTGAAGCCTCCACAGCCAGCTCACACACTTCCCTAACTCAGGCAGACGGGCTTCTGAACTTACCTGCAAATATATGTACACCAGAATCACAACTATGATGCACATCAGTCCTGCAGCAACTCCAAATGCAATTAGTAAAGGGGTGAAAAGGGTATGGGTACGGATTTGTTCTGGAAAGAAACAGAAAATTCTGCTTCAGTACTAAAAAACTGTATTAAAAAGATGCAGGTGAAAACCTTTCCTTGGTTCTTCCTTGTGAAACATGACTTGGGTTTTTGACCTTCCTGGATGTGCTCCAGATACACCAGAATAGCTTTCCTGAATGAGCTGTGGGGGACAGAGTTGGCACAGAAAATATCCAGTTAGTTGCGTAAGGAGTTTCAGCTTCAACAATCAGGAGGCATGACTGAGTAATGCAACAGACTTGAATGATCGCAGTCAAGTTAGGTTAAAGAAAGCTTTTTTTTGAAGTCCTAATTTATTCTCTTTTTTTTTCTCCCAAGTATGATCTCTCCAGCACAGTCTTTACACGTAGAGGTTGTGACAATTAGCGAAGGATTGCCATTCCAGTAAAACCCATCTGCCCCAAATCTGGCTTATTTGTTTATATGTTATATCTGGGTGTAACAGAGAAAAAAGAAGCAGAAGAACATTTGATTCTGCAAAGAGCACAGATTTACAAGCACATTTCAAGTCATCTATGTTCTAGTGCTTTTTTCCCCCCCACAAACCCACAAATGCTTCTATAAAACTCATAAGTCCTTTTGCTGTATGTTGTTACTTCTTTTACAGCAGCAGGGCCCTTAGGCTCCGGGGAAGTTTGGGACTGCATTTTTCCTGAGACATTGTGAAAACACTTAGAAATCCTGAGACATTGTAAAAACATTTAGAACCCTTGGAAAAGAAGTGATGGACTAAACAGTCAAATCAGACAACAATAGGAAGAGGGAGGGAGAGAGGGAAAGGCAGTGTAATGCTGTAGGTGGTTTGCCCCTGTGCTGCACAGACAGAAGACAACCAGCTACCTACCGTGCTGCTTATCTGGAGCCATAAAAAGATGATACCATAATATTCATTGAAAAACTTAGACTGAAAAAAGAAACACTTTTGACAGGCACAGCATGCAGTGTAATATGTCATCATATGCTCAGCCACAGTATTGCAAACTTCTTTATAGCAAAGGTAAAGAACTTAAAATCCTCTTACAGAAAGAGCTGAATGGCACCCACGTTTTATGGTCTCATTCACTCCAGCCATTACCTTTAATAGCAAAGTTGAAAAAAGCAGAGCTCTTGTCCCCATTGCTAGAGGCCTCGCAGCACACGGTGCCAGTGCTCCTGAACATGCTGGCATTAATGGTGCTTTCAACCAGGATTCGTTCAAATGATGGCACTGACGAATTTGTGTAACTGACATTCATGGGTGATATTGCTGGTGAATCAAAACACCTAAGAGAAACAATACTGACAGTTACCTGCCATGGAATGGATGACAGATCCTGCTGTTGAGGCAGATAGTCACTGCCAGAGCATCAGATAACTGAACAACAGAGGGGTTCAGCTGACCATCTTATCTTCGAAACTTAGCCTACTTATGATGTCTCACTGTCTTCTATATAGTGGGTGAAATGGATACGTACATCAAGCCTGACCCAACTCGACACCATGAGGTCTTTGTGCTTGCTTTTGGCTAGATACGTACAGCTCTGTAAGTCCACTAAGGGTCATGTACCATTCCACCTGCATCTCCAACTTCACCTCCAAGCAGTTGTGGTCTATTACCTACTCTTGAAAACTTTCCCCAAACATAATTTTATTATAGCACATAAAAAATATTCCATAATGTACACACAATACCATCAGGCTTATATGCAGCCAGAAAATAATCAGTACTGATCTCTCAAGATTCTGCCTCTCTTTTGTATGTTACATACTACATGAGGACACAGTTAAGACAAGAGAAAAAAGTACTATTTAAAAAAAACTCAAAGAAATAACAATTATTTTAGGCACCAATCTAATTACACAGGCGAGGCTGCGTACTTGACTTGCTAGTACGACATCTACATCCACAGTGGAATTCAACCGAAACCTTAAAACGTATTTCAGAAATGCTCACTTCACAATGAAACTCTACAGTCTTTTTAGAAGTGTGGTATCTACACATCAGGTTATATTCATAATAACTTCACTCTTGTTTACTTGTCATATACTTCATGTTCATGTGAATAGAAATCTAATTACTTTATGTCTTGAGAAATTACATCATTACACAATAAACAGAAGATAACAGCCATATTTGCAAGTGATTCTGTGACTGTCATTCTGTGAAACTGCATACAGAAATGTGTCATCTGGGGCCAAACTGATGCAAATCTTATCTAGCTTGCAGCAGAGAGAAAGTTTGGCTTTTACTTGTCTGTGGCAGAAAGTGCTGGTTATTCCCCTTTCAAGGACAGCATGCAAAGGAGAATAATGAAACGTACCCCTGCCTTCTCTCAAACCACTGCAAATAACGCAATGCCAAAATGATGAAAAAAGTGATGTACCATTTGAACGTGTTATCAAGTTATTTTATGTTTTTAATTATAAATGGGTGTGTTGCATCTAGAATAACCTTTGGAGACTCTGGTTTACTTAACTCACCTCTGCTCAGTTCCTGGGCAAAAATACCAGTATATGGTTGGGGCTGGGAATCCAGCTGCTACGCACTGGAGAATACCATTGCTAAGCATATCCAAAGTGAGAATCTCAGGTTTTGCTGCAGTAAACAAAAATGGAGGTCACACATTAGGGGTACACAGAATCTGCACTGACATTTACATTTCACTCCAGCATCATTATCTGTGGAATTACTTAGGTGAACAGAGCTTCGCATGCTCAAGTGTGTCCAGGTATGAATCGGTGTCCTGCAAGCACTGACCATCTGTGAAAATATCAGATCTTACACTGAATGCTTGGGCTGGATTTTGGAAGAATACCTAACTCCATTGAGTGTTTGGTTTGATGAAAGATCCTAAACCAGCAAAGCCCAGAGCTTAAACAACCCAAAAAATAACAGTGCAGTTCCTGTTCCTGCACAGCATGACTTTACCTGCCTGTAAAAAGGACAGTTTCTTCACAGTTATAAGCATACTAAATCTGTCAAACCGCATCTCTCTTACATCTGCCCTGTGTATTAAATATTATACCGCAACCAGAAAAGGAACTACAGTGCAACCAGAGCAGACCTCCCAGTCCCCCTAGAGGACATACATCCCCCTAAGATACCGCTACCAAAGTGCCCGCCTGCCTGACTCTCTGACACACTGCATGCAGAGGAAGCTAGTATTTAGATGAACATACTAGCTTTACAAATGATAATTCATGATTACTTTGGTAGTTTAGAAAGCAATCCAGCCAGCCAATGCTTCCTGCCACATCCTGCATCAGAGCTAGTCCTGCACTTGGGTCAGAAGCTGCTGTTTCAAGTATGGCAGGAAACTAGGAGGATCAAATGGACTTCGGAGTCCAATGTCACAGGCTTCAGCAAAGGGCACTGCCAACACAGCAAGCTGTTTTTCTCAGTGAAACTTGAATTAGAGGCCTTATTTCCCACAATATTACCTTAGCTTCCTTGCAAAATCACCCCAAAAGAAGTTAATGGAGAAAACAGACTATATTGCAATGACACTGCTCACTTGACAGGTATGAGATTACAAGTCCATTACCAGTTAATACAACTTTACAGGAATGTAAGATGAACTTCTAACATTTTAGAAAATAGTAAAGCTGCACAGACTACAGTGGGAAAACACGAGTTTATTTCTGATAAAATCCACGTACAAAGACTGCACAGGGTTAGTTTTTAATGAGTATTCTACTTGCTGATTAAATTAGAGGTAATAAAGCCCACATATATTCTCAATCACATAGCATATCCTCATGACTCATGTTACAGGAACCAAATGTTCTTTCATTTCTAAATCTGCATGTTGTGTTTTATGCAAACTACCAAGAACCAAACATTGTTGCAAAATGTTGAGACGGATTTTCAGCATTACCCATTTGGTGAGGAACTTTCTGAGAGCGCACAGCATTTCACCCAGTCTCAGTGCTCTTGGAATACACGTAATTCACATTTCTGAAACTGGCTGGATTGTGAAATTGTAATTAGATCATCACTGCCCACATTCAATTTGTTTAGGTATATGCTATATTTTAGGCAATGCTGTAACACAATGTAACTCAAGAAACGAGAGAAATTAAAAGTCAAATATAAGAGGAATATGAATGTTAAGCCACGGAAAAAATATCATGCCAGAGTTGGGCTCCCATCTTCTACCACAGATCTACCATCTTCTGACTTTGAGTGAAACGAAAATGCCCACGTTAGTCAGGCTTCTTCTGGTGTAAAAACCTAGCGCAATAGAAGTTGGTCTATGCGGCAGTAAGTCCATGTGGACTTATCCTGAAGCAGCAGAGGGGGACGTGAAGCCATGCAGGGATAACGCCTCTGGCAGCCGAGGCAGAGTGGTCCAGCCCTGGTGGCATGGGAAGCTGAGCTGCAGCAGCCTGGTGAGAACAGTAGACCAGAGAACACCACTACATGTGATATGCCTGGTGAAACGCTGTGATGTGGTGAGTAGCGTGATCAGCCCACCAGCACGGAGGGCTCCCATGCTTCCCTGGCACAGAGAAATTAAGGGATGCATTGCTCTCTTGGCAGCAAATAGCTCCTGCAGCCAGTACCCATGGGGATTGAGGCAGCTGCTACTGCCATCCCCCCAGGGCTGTGCCATTTGCCACTTCAGGCCACACACATGTCACTGCACCTGCACCCCTTCCTGGCAGCCAGAGCATCTTCCTCACCCACCAGCACAGGTGCTCCAGGGGATGCTGGAGCAAAGGTGGGACTGGCTTTTGCAAACAGATGCCAAGCTGTCACCAAGCATCTTCTTTTTAAAAGAGATTTTACTGTGCTAGATTTTATGACTTTCACTGCCTCATTAACCCTGGTATCAGACAGGCTCTTAATGACTAGACTTTGCTTACTGTTTTGGCGTTAACCCTTTAAATATTTAATGTTTCATTACATTGCTCAGTATATATGCACATTGCCATCCAAAATCAGTCATTAGATGTCTTAAAACTTCTAATTTTACCAATTTTATTACCTGCTTTTCAGCTTTTATTAATGATTCTGAATCAAACATAATCTATAAAAGGCCACTCCTACTTTAATTCAGTGCTCTGCATGACAACGTTGTGCATTTAATTGCTTTCTATTACCAATTTCCTTTTCTGCATTGTTAACAAAGTGAATGGCTAAGAAGTAAAACTGAGTAAGTATTGTCTGTCATCACAGACAAAGAGACAGGGCTTTCCCTCCACAGCTACATTTTCTAGATGGGAACAAATCTTTCTATAGTATCATGGTGACTCCTCATCTGTTCACTGTATAGTCCAGTGACAGGAAAAACCGCTGAGCTTGGTTTCACGCGATCTGTAATACCAGTTTTCTCTTTGCAGCATGAGCAACTGCATAGATGATATTTTGCTGACTATAATTAAGCCCAGATATTATTTTGCACTAAACTCAGATACTAGCTGGAAGATTCTTCTACCAGTTGGTAGATGCACTGTACTTTGCCACTCTGGAGATTTCTACGAATTCTTAATTGTAACTCCGTTCAGCATGCTGCTTGTCAAGCGGCAATTTTCCATTTGGCTCCTAATTTCAGAGCTCCTTCCTTCCTTACTTTATGTTACATTTACTACAAATTACTACTTTTTTTTTAAAGCAATTTTGTATTGTTTCAGATTAGCATAAGCAATTGCTAAATGTGTTTAAATCCAAGGCAAGTATTTCTGCACTGGGTTCTTTCAGCAAACGCTTCAGCATTGCTTTTTGTTTATGTGAAGGCATTCTCCTGATTACGAATCCTGTTTGACCTGTTTGATTACTTTCTGCTGATTACTTGCCCAAGACATGTAAACATCACAAGCTATATCCCAGCAATTTATGCAAAATCCCCACTGACAACAGTGCCAGGTCAGGATGCATCATTAGATCAGGATCTGACTCACCACACATGGCTGACCTTTGGCAGTTACTCTGCTACGTCAGATAATATGGTATGCTGTCATGCACTTTGTATTTCAAACCTAAATGATGAGCATTTTATAAACCACTAAAATCAATTATTTTTCTTAAAAACAGCCTCCAGAAGGATCAATCTACTTCATTTCTTCTTTTCAAAATGAAAAAATATTTGCAGGAGCTTAGACAAAACACCAAAAAAACCCCTCTTGTAGAGTCAAGTGTGTCAAATCCACTGCTTCAGCAATGGCTGCAGTCCACCCAAAGCCACAGTGCATGGTGATGAGAACTCTGTCAGACTGCTTAAATGTGCTCATTGCATACCAAGATTGATCTTACTACTTACAAGGCCAGTAGTTGAAGGAAGAGGGAAGAATCCTTGAATACTGATGTTTATATGGACAAGCCAATCAGGAGAACTAAACTGTCTATCCTCCCTCTTGCCTCGACCATCCTTGACCTTCACCATGCTCTTCCTAGCCTGGTTTATGAACCAACATCTATAGGGGTTTTCAGCTTTCATTCAGTAGCACATTCCTGAAAAGTGGCAACATGGAGCACTGCACCAAGAACTGACACCTGACGATGACAAAACTGTGGGTTGGGATTTTTCAGTTCTTGTGACCAGATTGCTCCCAAGCAGCCTGCAGAGCCTGGGAGAGCTGGAAGGACCATGAACAGCCCCTCACTCCAAGCACTCACATGATGCTGCAAGTCAAAACACACCATCCAGCCTCACGTGAATCAGCAGTTCCACAGGCAACCTGCAATTTCTCACATTCCTTCCCAGAAATTAAATTCTGGCTCCACAATTTGCTCCACTAATCTGTAAAATAGTAAAATTATCCCTTGTGACTGTAACCCACACTCATCCATTGAGACAAAGGATATCTGAAGTCACCACAGCCCTCACCTCAAAAATCACAGCTGGGAAATAGAAAAGGCACAAGGATACAAATGACAACATTCACATATGAAGAAAGAAATGCCATGTTCTGAAAGAAGCCCAGCTGACATTTCTAGCCCCAAATTATGGCATTGCTAACAGTGAAGCTACAAGTGATGACCTTCAGTGATAAATGAGAAGAATTCAGAAAATAGTATCTATGATTTTGTGTGTTTGTGGAAGCCTCAACAGTCCTCTTCATAAACCTACACCTGCAGAAGGACATGTGGCTGCTAAAACATAGCAGCAACACAGAACTCTATTTGCAGCACATTCACTCATTTTCTACACAGTTCCTCCTGCTGGGCTTGAAGGCATCATTGCCCACCTCACCCTAGTTTCTCCAGTTTGCATGTAGTCCCCTCCTAGTTTAATTTTCCTTAAGCCTGGCCTTTAGCAGCTGCCAATATTTGTCTGCTGAGAGCATGAAACGCTCTAACAGGATGGCTCTGCTAAGAAGGACAGGACTTCCTGGGGGTTTGATTGAATTAATTTTGATGTTTAGCTTCTGTTTTGAAGAACGCTGTTTGGAACTGAGACTGATGCTCTTTTTTAACAAGCATGTCCCAAAGATGACAGCACACGCATTTGTAAAGTTATGCGGATTTTTCTAAAACAATGGTGATCCATATTATTATACAAAACTATTTAGGTGCCAAAAGGCATAAGCGAATAATTCTCTTGACAAGCATTCAAACTCTGCATCCAACTCAAGCAAATTAAAGATGAATAATAGCTTAACTGCGCTGCCAAAAATGCAAATTATAATCCCTGTATATCTTGCTTCACCTTAAATTATCAGAGGTTTATGATACATGCTTATATTTGAGATCTTGTTTTCAGGTGCTGAAGTTTTTTTCCTGTATCTAGCTGCTCTCTGATAACCTCTGGAATATGCTCGCTAGAATGTAAGGTCATGCTGGATAGTAGGTGGATTTGTGTAAGTACTCTGCACTTTTACATCTTGACATTTAAATAGTTTTCCAGCATGTGCTTTATTTCAGAAAGCCTTTCATATGCTGAACCACACTGTGACATCTTGTGCATACATTATGTTGTGTAAAATACAATGACTATGATAATGAAATATTTCAGACTGTTCACTTTACTTACTTTTCACATAGACATTAAATGTTACAGAGGAGCTGGCATCAGAATTGGACACAAAAAATGTGTAAATGCCTCCTTCTGTTCCTTTTAATCGGGTAAGGTGAAGTTCACTTGTATAACTGTAAAGAAAAAAACTAAGCATTACTGATGCTCACAACTTGCAGTGAACAGGCAATTGCTACACGGAAGCTGAGAAGTGAATCACTAGCACAGTGTCTTCTGCAGACACTTTCCATGCAGACACTCTTACCTTGCATTACAACGGCTGTTGTGGAGCGTCCAGAAGTTCTGCCACTTCTAACACCCAGATTTGTACCCCAGTGACAGCTCAGGATCAGGCTCAGACCTCATGCACCAACCATGGCTTCCTCCTTTTCTTGCTGAGGGGGGAACCCAGGTACACAACCCAGGCCATAGGTGGTAGGTGTTTCACTGGATTTTTGGAGGACCATGGCTCAGAAGACTATAGTCCCCAGCAGAATTAAAAGCATAAGCTTTTGTCTAGAGCACTGGGTTCTGCTGTGGTAGTGGGCAAACAACTTTAAATTCTTGGGTTTTCTTATTGGGCAGGATGGCATCTCGTGCGCACACCGGTCCACAGATGGTGTGGTTAGCTCAATGCTATTCTAAGTCTAGGTTAGCAGACTTTGCACCAGTTACTGTGGTAAGCTATGCATACTACAACATCTTTTATAATCACAAGTTTCTCACCATCTCCACTTTCTTCTTTCCAGAGCAGACACTAGGTTGCTCCTCCAAAGTGAAATCTATAGCACTTACAGTCACTCATATTACCTGTTACTGCCCACAGTCTTGAACTTGACATAATGGTCCGATGAATTCTGTAATGTTTCATTCATGTACATCCAGAGTTCTTCCTTCGGTTTTGGATATGCCTCGTATTCAACTGTTAAATTTCCATTTTGTCCAGCATTTATATCTATTGTGGTATTCATTGTTGCAAACAAACGGACAAATCCTTTAACTGATGGCCGTAAGAAGAGAAGAAAAACATTTTTAGGGCTATTTAGAGGATCTTCAGTACACTAACCACACTCAGACTACTTCAAGATCAGAGATTAAGTATCCAGATAACTGTGAAAGAGGAAACATTATCTACAAAGCAGAACTTGAACCCTTACCTGTCAAAACCAAGGCCACCAGCTTTATATAGCAATGAGACACAGGACTTAAAGCAGTCTTGAGTGCCTTAACAGAAATAAATCCATCTTATGGTGACAAATACTCCCTTTTTGCTTTTGGAAAAAGGCAAGCACATGTTTGATTACTCAAGTATTTATACTTTTCAAAAACTCAAGAGTTGCTGATATGAAATAAACACTAAGAAAACAAGATAAATTGATCATTTATGACAATATTCTAGACTATTTGAGGTTTGTCAATTGTAATTAAGAACAACATCACAAACGAATATATTAAAAACTGTAATTAGACAAAAATGTGCTAAGTCCACAGGCCTGGATATGTATTATCTTAAACTAAAGCATTTCTGTTCATCTACTGCTGGGTCTTAATCTTTTATTTGGCAAATATCATTTATCATTATGAAGTTTTGTTCCGTAATATCATGTGGAACAGCATCCTTACTGCAGTGTTTTTAATTTCATTAATAAACTCATCAGCTTCAGGATTATTCACTTTGAAAAGACACATTTTTCAGTCCCATTACACAAATTCATACAGGAATTATCAGTTTGACAGGCAGACTGCAATTACAAGAAAACACATTTGCTGAGAGAGCTTCAGTTTAGATCAAAAGTCTCAGATCGCTGCTTCTTCCCACTTTCCAGTAATCAAACTGCTGTGGCCAGCTGGGCACCTGAGCTCAGGAAAATCAGAGCCAGTGGGGCTTGGTGAAAGCATATGGAGCTGCCAGAGCGCTTGACAGATGCTTTGGAGAAGAAAGGATGAAGTAAACTCACAGCAGGCAGGTATGCTCTAAAACGCTCCCCATCATTAGGAAAGAGAAAAAGATTTGTATCTATCTGGAAACTGAAGTTTTTTAGTTCATTCAGTTTTCTTCTATTTTCTGTATAAACCTAGATTCTAAATTGGACCCAAGAGTCTGCTAAAAAAGTTTAATGATTGTGCTATCAGTCCCCAAAACAAGGTTATGGAAACTGTTTACAGTTAAATTAACTATTAAAAAAAGTAATTAGGAAATTTACCAAAAATACCCATTATTTCCTGTAAACCTTTTGGCAAATGTTAAAGCCACAGTGATTTAGGATCTGATACAATCCCAGGATCTCTCCAGTACATGCCATACACTTCCCAGCACCATGAGCGCTGGCACAGTTCAGATAAATATAGTCAGTTTGACAATGAATGGCGAAAAGTATTCAGAAGGTAGAGTTTATTTTGTTTTAAGTCAAATTTGAGAGGGTGGGAAAGAAAAGTACCTTGAAAAGGAAAGATTCCAGCTTTTCTCTGGCATTTTTTATTAAATACAAACTTTGCATTTTACTAAACACAAGCTTGTTACTTTATTTTCTACTTTTTATAAGAAGGTTGTGCTTTATTTTAGTCCCCAGACCTTAAGTCAACACTTTTTAAAGCCACATTTGCACATGCAGTCATAGTCCTAATAATTTCTGTAGTTAAAAACTTCCCTCCTCTTATAATAAAAGCTTTCATATTGTTCCCTTTGGGGAAAAGATTTAGTTTCATACTTCATGCTGGTTTTCTCTGTTACGTATGAATTTTGTTTCTGCTGTGAAAAAGTGAGAAAACATCCTCAACATTGAGCCCTACCCCCTTAAATGGCAGATCAAGGTTAAGGACACCCAAACCGCTGCTGCTCTGATGCACACAGGTCAAACACTTCTGTTTTCTTTAATTTAACAGAGAAAGCAAACCAAGCAACGAGTATCTGTGTGACCAAAAAACAGATTCAAAAAGGAAAAAGGATCCAAGACTTCCCTCAGTTACCACACCCTTGAATGGTAAGGAACTGAAACAGTTGTAGCCAACTATGCAGACATCTTCAGAATGATCTTATTAACTACACCAACATGTTCTTAATTGTCCTTAATTTACCAAATCAGCATGTTTTAGCAGCTTTAAAATCCAAAAGGCACTGTGTGTCACCCAAGTTAATACATAGCAGACACTAACCGAGCCTGTTACCAAACGAGAGGAGAGAGGGAGCTTGCTCAGTGTTAAGAGACATGATCCAAAACCTGTGGAAATGATGGATAGTGGGCATACGACAGGGGTGAGCACCGGAACAATTTTATACTGTCTATGCACACTACAACGTTCCTCACAGCATTATTTTAAATTGAAGTACATATAAAGCTTCTACATAAACAGTGACATGCTGATGTCAGCGAAATTTCCTGTGCTTGGAAGGTAGGTATTAAAGATACGCTTCGTACTTGTGCTGCCAAATTACTTAAGTGTAGGGATAGCACCAGGCAAAGGTAAATGACTTGCTTCATTAAGACTGGATTCAATTTAAAATTAAACCAGGAAGGATGAGACAAACCAGCAATGGAAACACTGCTGGGTGGTTTCTCTAATATCATGTTCTAATAACATATAAAGGGTTATGGAAATTAAAGTAGTCATCCACACCACAACCATTCCTAAGCCATCCCATATGGTACCAGTTGGCAATAACCTTTTAATAAAGCAACTTTACTCATTGCAATTTGGGGGAAAGGAGAGAGATGGAAGGGATGGCTCTCCAGTGTTCTCACTTTCCATCTCCTGCTCTTAGAAATGTTAAGATTTCCACAAGAACTATTTACCTAGTGCTTTCAAGGTTACTGTGGCATTGGTTTTTCCGAACGGGTTTTCTGCTTGGCATGTGAATTCTCCAGAATCATTAACTCCCACTGAACGGATGTTCAATGTTAATTTCCTTTCGTATCCATAATCACCCAAATTTCTGCTTTTGCTTGTAACAATCTGTCGGTAAAAAACAATTAACATCTAAAACACTGTGTACGCAGCATCTTTCCTAGATAAATTAAAAATAGAAGTAATTATAACTTTGCTATATTAATATTCATAACTTTAAACCGGAATAATAAGCCAGCACGGCAAACCTGTCACTAGAATCTCTCCATGCAAAACAAGTGTGTGATCAGCTGTCTTTGGGAGATAATGTCCTCTCCTAAGTCCTGTTCCTTCCCCTTATTCTTTATTTTTTTCCTCCTCAAGCTCCAGTGTAAGGCAAGAATGTATCTGCATGTGCATGTGTGTGCATGTAGAAAAGGGTGTTGTGCCCAACGTCAGACCCAGCCCACTCTGTCTGCATTTCTAATGCTGATGATGGTGAAGAACCGACATGTTGTATTTGTACTAACAATGACTCTAGCTGTGGGGCTTGATGTAAAATGGCCACTGGCTCTTGACTTTCCTAATGCTCAAAAGCTGCAGCTATTGTAAAAAGTCACTGCAACTCTGAAGTGAGGTTCACCACTCAGGTTGTGCCTAAAAATCACTGAAGCCTCCAATGGTTGCTTCCCAGTGAATGACGAGAGAGAACTTAAGGTGCTAGTGCTTCATTATAAACTGTGTTGCTCTAAGGCATGAGGCCAAGCATCTCCTGATCACAGACATACTGCAGAGAGACCTGCAAGCAGCAGGTTTTCCTCTTGTACCCACTCTGATGCTTGGTCCATAGCAATCTAGATTTCTTAACCTTAAAGGCAAGTGGAAACTTCATTCTCTTTTCAAAGCATTAAGTGTATCATGACTCTATGCCTATGTATGAATAGAAAGAAATAAATGCCTTGATGTCTTTAGTTTTTGTGAGAATGCTTAGTGTGGTTGGAAAGACTGATACATTTACACTGATTAATCCAAATGCAGACTTGGACCTGTTATGATTTTCTAGTAAGATTATCTCAATTCTTGAGGTTCCAAGACTTCTAGATAAATTTAATCTTCTCAACACAATTTTGATTCCTGCTGAGCTATAATAATCACAAATGAAGTTTGTTTTGTATGGATGTGTTTGCTTATAACAAGTCTCCTAATTTTGAGAAGTGGTGATAACTTCAGTCATATGAGGAACAAGTGGTTTGTATTTTTTCCACCCACCTATTCAGGAGAAAACGTAGTTCTGCATCTATTTAAACATGAATTTAATGTATTCTGGTTTAGTACAAAATTTAATTTTAAAGTCAATATTTAAAAGATAGCATCGCCTACTATTTACCAGAGATGACAGAAAGGTCAAACTTACTTGGGCAAAAATATTTTCCTCATGGCTCTTAAAAAGTGAAAAGTGAGAAAGCATAAAAACTTCAGGGAAGGCCCCAGTTTTATCATACCATAACAAAGAAAAGGGAGGGAAGTAAGGGAACAAATTAAGTTCTCAGATGAAGGACTTGCAGTTGACCTTGGCAAAGAACCAAAAGCCCCATCTGTATGTCCCATGCCACCTTCATTTAGACCTCCCCATCCTTCAGAGCTGCGAGGTGGGATTTCTGAAGCAGTGAGCACTTAGCAACAGCAGCTCTGCCAGAGGCAGGGGATTAGCTAAGCATGGCATACCCAGCCCCAGGGAACATGCCTCCTGCTCACTATCTGCCTGAGGAGATGTGATTTATCCAAACATCACAGCATCACAGAAGTCTTTTCTTCCATACACACATAGACATGTGGACTGTGAATTACATATTCTGGTCACCACCATTAGCAGTAAAAGACCAGCCAATTAGCACGGGATCATATATGGCAGAAGTTACTAACAGGTCTTCACAAGGGCTTTTAATTAATAGAAATTTCAGGATATACCCAGAAGACCAAGAAGCGTCCTTAGAAAGAATCCAGTGCCTGCTGCTCATTTCAAAGGCAGAGCTGTCAGCACACTGACTGACTAGGGGAGGAGATCTCTCTGTCCCTCATCTGCAGAATAGCTATGCTGCCAGTAACCAACTCTACTGGAACACTTAGCCTGCCAACAATTCAATTGGTGATGCCAGGCAGAAACTTCATCTGTCACTACAGACAGAAGCCAGTTCGCTGGATCATTTTTCAGAACTTCCCCAGTTAGTGAGGCACACCATGTAATTTAAATGAATTAATCATTCCTGCAAATGCTTACTACTATTCCTGTCACACACAGTCCCATGCTAATTAGCAGGTATTTTACTCTTAATGATAACCGACTAGAATATGTAATTTGCAGTCCATGTGTTGATATTTGCAGCTCCCATTGATTGCAATGTGATGTGTAGGCACTCCATGCTTCCGTATTTAGGCAGCCCAACAGAGGTCACCTAAACCTTACACTGAAGAGCCTAACTTCAATTTCTGCTTGGGGGGAAAAGCCCATGCAGATGCTTTTCCTCCCAGCCATCTGCACAGGCATAGGACAGTTGTTGCTGGCCCTTCATCAGTCTGTGGGATGTGGGACCTTTGGTAATGCAACAAATCCAAACTGATACAGCATCAGGTATCCAAGACTAGTATGTGAATATCTACAGAGATGTTTGTGTACTGCGCTGAGGCATATATGATACAATTAAAGGAACTCACCACGCTTCTGTGAGAAATCCAGCTAGCTTGTACACTGCTGTCCACATCCGTGATTATGCATGTAACTTCAAATTCTTCTCCTTCTTTGAGAAGCTCATGGCTTTTGGATAAGGTAATGACAGGAAGAGTTTTGTGAACTGGAAAACAATTTAAAAGTGTACTTTTTATTAGCTTGAGAGCTTCCAAGGGGGGGACAAGAAAAAACAGTCATTAACTTTCCAATAAAATTTCAGGCCTCCAAGAAGCATCCAAATTTATCTAACATATTACACAGTTGCTCCCTTACAACAAGCACGTTTCTGCTTCAGTCCCCCTTCAAATTACATTTAAAGTTAGATAATACGCAAGAACATAGCAACTTGCAGGAAGAAACTCAAATGATGCTGAACCATCAACAAGATGATCCATTCCATGACAGTGATTAAAATGCTGCACTCTGGAACTGAAAACATGGTGAGGATTATCCACTGAAGAACCTCAGGCTAACATGAACTGCAACTTTGAATTAGAAAATAACACTGACACAACGTACTGTCTGACAGGTCCCTGAAAGCCCCTGATGGACAGCCTAGGAAGGACAGTACAGCTTGAAGACTACAGCACACCCACCTCTGAAAGCACCACAACCTCTGCTCACAGTGATGGTTCAAGGTGGCTGGAGCCAAGACTGTGGACAAGTTTGTCACCCAAGAGTAGGTGACATGGGCTAGCTGTATCCCTGTTCTGCTACTGGGTGTCTTTTGTCAACAGTTAAGTATATCTGAGGACTATGTGTCTCTTATCTCCACAAAGCTCTTCAGCTTTTCCTCTGCTCCCTCTGCAATTTGTTTTTCTGCTTCCTCCAACCTTTTCTTCAACTTTTTCTCATTTATGAGACTCCAGTGAACTTCCCACTGGGGCTTTCATTCAGGAAGACTCACTTTCAAACTGTGAATGGAACATATATCAGATAAGGTCTTCTAGACTCTTTCCTGCCTCTGACACAGGCTGTGTAGTTGTCTTAGGTAAATGATACAAAACTTAGGAAAACGCCACACTTTTCAGCCATTCATACTTTAACAATAATGTTTTCCTCATGTTGCTGTAAGCAGCCACAGAAGAGAACAAAGAAACATGTTTGCTCTCTTCAGATATAAAGGCTGACATAAAAATCTCCCCTGGCATTCAGCAGTACCCAAGAGACAGGAGGAAGCCGGTGCAGAAGGCATGCTGTGTTCTCACCCACCAGAAACATCTACGAACAGCAAAAAAAAAGCCATTAAGTCCATAAAGCCCCTCATTGTTTTGAGAAAGGCTGGACATAAACGCTCCCTGTGCTATTGTAGCAGGGCTGGTGTATGTCAGTCCGTGTGCACAGCTCCCCGTTTCATGGATGCCTCTTCTGCCTTTCTGTGCCAGAAGCCTGGGGGTCTGAGTGCCAGTTATGATTACAAAACATCGCTCACCAAAGGGTCTCCAATGCATTTAAATCCTCACCCAAGGAGAAAGTGGGAGTTTTACCTGGTGAACTCAATGAGGACTGAACACTACAGCAATTACGACACTGAGGATGGCAATGCTGCTCTGCTGTTGATGGCCTTCAGCAGATGCTTCCACTAACTTCATGCTTCCCCCCCCAAACAGAGAACACAGGCATATTGCCCAGGTCCCACCGGCCACCAACGGCCCATCATCAGTGGGTGGCTGGCAATGGATGCTAGGTCAGCACTTCCCATCTGAAGTCACTGCTGTATTGAGCAGGTACAGATTTTATCCCATAAAAAAGTGAAATATTCCAATAGAACAACTTGCACTTTCCTATTTCAGAGAAACATCAACTGCTTTCTTTCTTTGGCCATCACTGAAAAAAAAAAAAACAGTTGAAAGAAAACCTTGCTACAGAATAAACAAGAGAGACAGCAAGAACAGACTTGATTTCTGTCGTCAAAGGAGAACGCCAGAGGTGGCTGTACTGATCCAACTTTTGTTCCTTTCTCATTAACTGAAATTTAGTATTCATTAAAATTCACTGCATCAGAGTTCCCAAATCACCAGGAAAAAGACTTCAATTTGCCACAGCAAACCCCACACTTGAGATGACCCCCACTGCCCATCCCCTGCCCCACCACTGAAGAGCATGGCAGCACCAAGCTGGCCACATAGACCTGAGCTGGTCACACAGCCCCCACCATGGAGCAAAAACCAGTGAGTGTTTCATCACACAATAGGGCATCCCGTCCTTCACCAGCATAAGGGGTGATGCTGGTGGTAGCCTGGCCTCAGCACAGAGCAGGCAGTGGCAGAAGCACACAAGCCCCAGCAGCCCCAGAAGCATTGCTGGGTCAGCACCACTGGTGCCTGGATGACTCTGGAAGCACAAAGCCACCAATAAAGCCCCTGCCCCTCTCCTTTCAGCAACAGGAACCCAACGGGACACCTCGGCTGCATGAACACAAGTGCCCTTGCAGCCAACAGAAAATCCCACCGCACAACCTACGTGTGTGACGGACAGGGAATGCTTCCTCCCCAGACCTCATTGCAGCCTTTGTCTCACACACACGCCTTAGCAGGGACACGCTCTCAGCTGCACCCAGGGGTTACTTCATGCAAAAGCCCCAGAGCTACGTGGAGACAACCTCATTTACTTGCCCCTGAGGAAATGCCCAGCCAGCCCGGCTCGCTGAACTGCTCCTTCCACTTCTCTCCTGGGTATTTATACTTTGGATTAATGACACACGAGGTAACTGTAGGCTCCAAACTGCCCAGACAAAACCAGCCTGTAACTCCCTACACAGCCAGGCGCTGGGCTTCTCCCTCCCAATCCACTTAACCAGCCAACCTGAGGGCACAAGTGTGGCGGTCAGAGGTAGGGCATCAGCAACAGGTTTGCAGAGTATATTGCAAGTACTGCATATGGCAGCTCAGTCACAACACACTCCTCATCATGACCTGGGCACATGGCTGCTGTTGTGACCGTCCTCACAAAGATGGAGACAAACAAGGTCCCTCTGCTCTCCCAGGCTCTGCCTCTTCACTGAATCCTTCTTCTTCAGTGCCATCAGTTCCTTTTGCCCTGACTTGTGGGCAACAGACATGTGAGTCAGGCCTGTGATTCACACCCAAATCTCCACTTTGCATGCAGAAACCTGTCCAAACCTGAGGGTTTGTGCTCAAAACAATAGCACAATCCAAATTACTTAGAATGGTGAAAAAAACCACCTGGAAATCACCAGGAACAGAAAATAAACATGATCATGGCCAGAGCTGCTTAGCACAGCTACAAGTCAAGTGTTCTACGATCAATCTGTACCCCAACACAACCTGCCCAGAACAAGCTTTCTAAGCCCCCACCTTCCTTTGGGCAGCCTGCAGCAGCCACAGGCAACAGAGTAGTCCCCTGGTGCGCAAACATCTCTGGTTTTGAGTAGGAGAAGACTCCAAAAGCCCCCAGAGGAGGCCATCACCTCCATCCTCCCCATGAAAAGGTTAGGACAAAGGTGAGGCTTCACAGCACTTCCCATCAGCTCCTGGAAAGTGAAGGGTAAAATCAGGTGCTCTACAAGAAGGCAACATTTTTGTGTTACCTGGCCTCACGTTCAGAAAAATGTGCTCGGATATTTTCTCAACTCCATTGTGCTTGGCCAAGCACTGGTAGCAGCCCTTAAACGACCTCTGCACATTCTTTATAATGATGCCTTCCTGGGGATTGGGAATGAACGTCATATTTTTGGGGAGACGTCTGCCATCGCATTTTCTCAGCGTGAAATTTGAAACATCTGGATCTGTTAGTGGGCACACTAGCAGGATGTCACTGTCTTCTTTCCCATAGATGAGAGAATCAACAAGGAAGAGCACGTTTGGATCTGTGAACAAACACAAGACCTGTCAGAGCAGCTGACATTGCATAGGGAACTTCTGATGACCCTAACTCTGCAGTTGGGCACCTACATCAAAGGAAGTTTTATGTTCACCCAGTAAAAACAACTATTACCCAGTTCATGTTTACCAAGAGACATTAAATTTTGTCCTAGAAGAGCAGCACAACAGGAAATGTGCAGTAGCATTCAATATCAGACACACTAAGGACTCATGTGCACTAAAAATAATCTTACTGCTTTTACATTCGGAGATGGGAGATATCTTTTTTTGCCTTGTTTAGCTCCAAAACCTCCACCCTCCACCTCCAATAACAGTAAACAGATTTTCACAGACCATTAAAAGTAATTTGCTTTTAGCTAGCGGCTGGGCTGTAAGGTTTCATGCCCACAGGAGGATCTGGAAGAAATTTACGAGCAAATGAAAGTTGAAAAGCACCTAAATTATGGTTTTCACTTCTGTAAAATACATAATCTAAATGAACACACACTGCTACCAGAGGAAGCACCAAAGAACTTCTCTCTCTTTCTCCGCTCCCTGAAAGCAGGGGTTATTTTTAGCCCCCTTAATAAAAATATATTAAAAAAAAGGCATATAAACAGCATATCTGATTGAAAAATCATCATGTAATCTTCACAGGGCAACTTTTCTAAAGCATTTCATCTCAGCCAACCCCAGCACACAAACATACAGTACTTTAAATACTTTTACAACTAAAGTTAAAGCCCAGTATAGGTGATGACCTTGAAATGCTAAGAACCTGGCCGAAAATAAAGGATGGTGTGGTGACAAACACTCTGTAAAAGCTTATTTCAGCTCCCATTTGCCCTCCCTACAGAGTAGCATGAATTAGAAATGTAGAAACAGAGGGAAAAGTTTTATTTCTTTTTTGCAAACTTGCTTAATGCAACTTGAATGATTAGAGGTCAACAAACCATGACTTAACAAGGCAGACTGAGAGAATTTGGTAAACAAGATGGACAATGTGCATGTGGTTTAAGACAAGTACTAGTCTGAAAATGAAGCACGGGACATGTGCATAAGTAATTAGGAAATACTGAGTCAAATGGTGCTTATCACTAAACAAAGAAGTTATTGGCTGGTTTCTAGCTTAGAGTGAGGGTTTAGTTTTAACTTCATTTGATACTGGCACCCAAGGTACCCCCACAAACAAAAAGCTTTAAGGCAACAGTCTAGAACTAGAGGATGGAGACTACTAATAAATGAAATAAGGAGATGAAATAAATGAAATAGTAAAGAAATAGAAATAATAAATGAAAAGTAAAGCATGTTTGAACAGAACCAAAGTGTGATGTTTTGCACACAGAACTTAGAGAAATACCATGAATAGCTGTCACTCTTGGGGAGAGAGAGAATGGACTACAGAAGCTCCTAAATCTCTATCCCTGCTGATAGAGACTAAGCTAATTGGTTTCCCCTCAGCCCACTTTTTCTCCAATATGGACAGAGCCAAGATATCTTCACTATGAAGAAAGTATGGCTCCCCAAGAGAAAAAAGACCCGAGACTGAGATCAAAATCAAGAGATTTTTCCTGTATATGTAGATGTCTGAACTAGTTTGATCTTCACTAAGCTTGCTCAGATAGGGACACAAACTGCTTCTATAGATACAACATCAACACTTTCTGCCAAAAAGGAAAGAGTTATATACCTATAGTCTGTCAACACTGTGTCATCCTTGGTCACAGAAGCATGGAAAGTATGCTCTTAGTAGATCCATATGGATGTAAAAGATAAACTGCTGGCATCATTTTATGTGCCACTTAGGACTAGCAGGATCAAGGTTCTTGGTCCTGTTCTCCATGCCCAGCTTTACAAGCAGAAAGCATATGGGGGGCTTGTGGCAACATCACAAGCAGCTGAGCTCATGGCAGCATCTTCAAGATGATGGAAGGTGTCATTAAGACAAAGCCAACTGCAAAATAATGGCCAACCTCACAAACATACTTCATTTACATCCAGGAACTTGGCAAAGTGAAGGTTTCACATTTTTCACACAATTAAGATAGAGAAATTAACAATATCTTGCATGAGGGCCATACGACTTCTCTGATGCTTTGGTAACCATGCTCAGTGGGAGGGTTGCCCGTTATCCTGAGGTGAAGGAGTCATGTGATGGAAGGCACAAACACATCTGTGATCACTGCTGTCTGGGATAATTACCATGACCTTCAGGAAAACAGTCATAGTAGATAAAGCCAACGATGTTTGTCACATGTAGGTAAAATACGTGCCAGCCTTCCTTTAGCCACAGTCACAAACACAGGAGGTCAAGAAAACTCATCCATAGTAGCTGCCTGGCTATTTGCACAACTCAGGAGCAGTTAAAGGAGCATTCCCTAAACTGTGTGGTTACTATGTCAAATATAGAATCATAGAATCATAGAATAATTAGGGTTGGAAAGGACCTTAAGATCATCAAGTTCCAACCCCACTGCCATGGGCAGGGACACCTCACACTAAACCATGTCACCCAAG
>JANHGB010046359.1:0-14158 GCA_026283785.1 Coracopsis vasa | reverse complement strand
TACATCCTCCCCTCAGGTAGTTGTAGAGAGTGATAAGATCCCCCTGAGCCTTCTCTTCTTCAAACTAAACCACTCCAGCTCTTCCTCATAAGACTTTTGCTCCAGACCCTTCACCAGCTTTGCTACCCTTCTCTGGACCCATTCCAGCAACTCAATGTCTTTCTTGTAGTGAGGGACCCAGAAATCAACACAGGATTTGAGGTGTGGCCTCACCAGTACAGGGGGATGATCACTGCCCTGGCCCTGCTGGCCACACCATTGCTGATATAGGCCAGGATGCTCTTGGCTGCCTGGGCACAAGCTGGATCATGTTCAGCTGGCTGTCAATCAGCACCCCCCAGGTCCATATTCAGATTGAGATATGTATATTCAGATTCCACTTCTATTTTATAGGCCATTATTTGAATTCTGTATTCTAATGTATTTTTCTTTACCTTTTCATATAGATATGTGGTTTATTAAAGATTTCTAGTAAATGTGTTCATTTTTTGGTACCTTATTTTCTTCCAGTACACCTGTGTTTCTGCTGGAAAAGTAAATAACAAGTTTCTGGTCTAGTACAGTCTCATACCTCAGTAAATAATATGCAATTAAATCATCTGGACAAATGAAATGAGTTCATACTCATGAAAAAGGTGGATGAAACTCTTGTTAACTTACAGATAATTTATCATTTGCATTTTTTACTGTCAGGATTTTTACAAATAAAGAATTTTCTGCTTTCTGCTTCACAAAATTTGTATAATTGTATTAGATATGCTCATAGTCACATACTCTTGGAGAATTAATATAAGAAGAGCAATTACGGATACTAATTATTTTTCCTATAAAATTGGGTTTTCTTTATTTTCTCTTTTCTTGTAGACAGGGGAAAATGTTGAAAATTTCAAGAAGAAAACCCCAAACTCATTTTATGACTCTGTTATTGTGAAAAAATGTGTAAAAAATATCAAAAAATCAAAAGAAATCAAAACAATCCTCTGGTGTTCAAAGACAACCTGAATATTCTGTGTGTGCGAGAGACATTTCTCCACGAGTTATAAATTTCTGTGTCTTAAAATTGTTCAATCCAACTTCTTTTTGCTTTACTCAGTCAAGAATATTAACCAACTTTGTCTCTTACAAGGGCACTATCTTTTTTTGTTTACATAGTTTACACTTTCTGTAATGATATTTAACTAAGTTTTTTTCTCTCCGATGTTCTGGTTCTATGAAATCACCATATCAAAGACAGAAAGAAAGAAGTTAAAATATTTCTGAGTAAGGTTGAAAGAATAGATTTCTAGGTTTTACTTGGATAATTTGAGGAGGACAGGATTAAGTAGTAAAAGTTCAAGGAAAGTGTTGGAAATTGTAAAGATTGGCATTTCTTGATTAAGAGTGCTGCTGTTATAAAAGCATTTTTTGGTAGTATTTGTGATTAATTTTTCCTTATCCGATCTTTTTACTTGTTTTAAAATGGTAAGAGCAATTGAAACAGATATCTTCTTAAGGCATATCTACTTGTTATAATCACTTGTTATAATAATTCGAATAACAAAAAATATTTGAGATAACTCTCAATGAGGACTAACCGCAGTTACATAACACTTATTCAGTCTAATTTCTCTTACTTGTACTGTATTAAAAACAAATTATTGTGCTGGTCAAATTTGTCCTTATTGTTGGTGCAGTGCACAGCATGAATGGACCTTGACATAATGGAGTTCTACGGGGACAGCCTATTTCTTAGATTATTACTAGATGCTGCTGAGATAATGGAGTGAAGAATGAAGACAGAATTTCTTTGGTTTTATTTGGATATAAAAAAGATATTCTTCTCATCACCTTTTTGGTTGATTTTTATCTTGAAAACTTTAAGGAAATCCCAACTCTCTTGAAATAATTCCTAGTTGTAGTACATCCACATTAGGCAGGACTGAAATGGCTAATTGTTCACTTGTTATTATTGTGCAGTGCTTGAAACCCGACTTAGTTCTGTAATTTTGGTATTTACTTTTGAGTGACATCTCAATGTTTTGATAAACAGATGGTTTGCATAACCAAACAGATGGTTTGCATAACCATACAGATGGTTTGCATAACAATATTGCTGCTACTGTTCTCACTACTTCTGTTTTGATTTGTTTTCCTTTGTTTCTGGTATTTTGTTCTTTGATTATTTCTTTGAGGTATTATTTCTTGTGCAGTATGTAAAATCTCTCACCTGCTTGACATATGTGTGTGTAGCTTTCATTTAGTGCATTTATACAGTCCAGAAAAGTAACTGTTTAACAGCATTTTTCTTGCTGTCATTCATACTTTGGGAAATGATGAAATGTTGATTTTAGCAACAGTGTATGAACATTATTCTAAGTTTGCTAAAGTGGACCAAGACCATATACACTGATTATGAAAAATACTGTATTTAACCATATATTTCTTCTTAGTATATGCAGCCTTGAGTGTTATGATTAGGATGTCAATGATTTAATTTTTTAGCTGGATGCAGTTCACTTTTACTTGGAGAGGTGTCCAGTACACTTGAAATTGACTGCCCAGGGGTGGAAACACAGCCTTACCATCTGCCGTAGACTGATCCAGACTGCACTGGAACAGGGGCAAGCTCCAGAACACCTGCAATGCATTGATGACATTATTGTGTAGGGTGGTAACAGCAGAAGAAGTTTTTAAGAAAGGGAGGGAAATAATCCAAATCCTGCTTAAAGTTGGGTTTGCCATAAAATGGAATAAGGTCAAGGGATCTGCACAGGAGATTCAACTTTTGGGAATAAAATGACAAGATGGACGTCGCCAGATCCCCACAGATGTGATCAACAAGATAACAGCAATATCTTCACCAACTAATAAGAAAGAAACACAAGCTTTCTTGGGTGTGTGGGGTTCTGGAGAATGCACATCGCAAATTACAGTTAGATTGTAAGCCCTCTCTATCACATGACCTGGAAGAAGAGTGATTTCAAATGGGGCCCTGAGCAACAACAAGCCTTTGAACAAATTAAATGAGAGATAGTTCATGCAGTAGACCTTGGACCAGCCCAGACTGGGTGAGATTTGAAAAATGTGCTCTACACCACAGCTGGAGAGAATGGTCCTACCTGGAGTTCAGTGTATACCTTAAGGGGATTAAATTCTGTGTGTAAACAGTCAAAGAACTGAATTGCATGCTGATGATAGCTACATACCACTTCTACAGCAGCTAGATGCCCATCACCACAATGGGCATCTTGCAGCTCCCATCACTGCTACTCCAGACTTTGGGGCTTGAACCCAACTCCCTTTCAATCATCACATTAATAAAAAATGAACTTTGGTGAAAATGGATGAGCATACGTTGGCTTTCCGGGCTGTGAGCGCACACTGAAGCCAGCACATGTTCAGTTTCTCATCGACCAACACCCCGAAGTATTTCTCCGCAGGGCTGCTCTGAATCTCTTCTCTGCCCAGCCTGTAGCTGTGTCTGGGATTGCTCTAACCCAGGTGTAGGACCTTGCGCTTGGCCTTGTTGAACTTCATGAGGTTTGTGTTGGCCCACCTCGCAAGCATGTCAAGGTCCCACTGGGTGGCATCCCATCCCTCCAACATGTCAACTGCACCACACAGCTGGTGTCATAGGCAAACTTGCTGAGGGTGCACTCAGACCCACTGTCCATGCCACCCACAAAGATGTTGAACAGGATTAGTCCCAACACCAAGCCCTGAAGGACACCACTCATCATTGATCTCCAGTTAGACTTTGAGCCATTGACCACAAAACTTTGAGCGTGACTGTTCAGCCAATTCCTTATTCACTGAGTGTTCCGTCTATCAAATCCATGCCTCTCCAATTTAGAGACAAGGATGTTGTGTGGGACAGTGTCAAATAACTCGCACAAGGCCGATGACATCAGTTGCTCTTCCCTTACCCACCAGCACTGTGGCCCATCACAGAAAGCCACTAAATTTGTCAGGCACAATTTGCTGTTAGTGAAGCCATATTGGCTGTCAGCAATCACCCTCTCATCTGCTGGTGTGGAATGAGCTCGCATTGGTCAGCAGGTGTTGAGCAACTGTACTGTGTGTACCACTTATGCTTTCTGAATTTTCATTTCTTCTTTTTCTATTGTTCTGTATTATTAACAATATTGTTATCATTGATATTATTATTGTATTGTAATTGATTTCAATTATTAAAATGTTCTTATCTCAACCTGTGGGGTTTACTCTCCTCTGGTTCTCCTCCCCATCCTCCCCAGGGTTGAGATCGGGGGTGGGAGTGAATGGCTGCATGGTACTTTGTTGCTGTCTTGGCTTAAACCACGACAGCAGTTCAAACACCCCAAACTCTGCCCTTCCCTTTCACAATTCTACTGCCTTTTCCTGCACTCAGTATACAGCTATTATCTCCAGTGCTGTTGTTTTACAAGAGTAACAGTCTGAAAGATTGTCATGGGTTCTGTGAGTTTTCCTGTGTCTTCATGGGATTAGTTTTATCCATGCTACTATTCAAACTGTAGTTACATCTGAAATTTTCAAGGCTTTGATTTTGTTTGAAGAGATGTGAACACTGCTTTCTTTTAAATTTTAATTTAAATTTAATTTAAATTAAAATACCCTTTCCACCAAAGAACTAACAGTGGCACATCTATCTTAAGCATTTAAGTGACAGTGGCAGGTCTAAGTTTTCTTCTTGCCTGTTATAAAGTAATAATGTAGAAAAGCCACTCAGCCATCCATGAAGATAACTTTTTTCTTAATAAATTCAAGCATTTAAACCTATTTTTTTCAGAAGCACACTAGTCATTGTAACCAAAGGTAATGTCAAACTACCCCAAGATATTTTTACGTTTCACAGGATAAATGACTTGTAAAGTCTTGATCCTGAAATCTGAAGTAAACTCTGGGTTTATTTCCATAAAGTAATCTCTTGAATGGCACACTAAAGCATTTTGAGCTATTAGATTAAAATATTGTAATTATATTCTAAAATTCAGTGTTAAATGAAAAAAAAAACCTCAACAAAACCTTAAACTTTAGTAAAGGTTCCATAGAAGTTAATGTGCTGAACCCGTTGCTTGTAATTTCATAGCATAACACAGTGATAATAAGAGTGAAGATTAAACATAATGGCTTTTTATTTTTTGATTGTTGTTGATTTGATTGCAAATCCTTTTGCTTTAATGCTTTACTTGTGAGTTCAAATGATTTTAGTTTTCTGCAATTTTATCCATTTAACTGCCTCACCAGGCAGGTCACCTACAGAAGAAATTGAAGACTTCAATTTGTTTAAATAAATTAATCAACCACCAATAACTCCTTACTTTATCTCACTGAGAAACTCTGAAACTTTCCAGGATTTCTAAATTCATGTGTACGAACGTTCACTTCAGTAGATTTTCACTGAACTAGAAAAATATGGGAGAAATATTACTTGTTAAAAATTAGAAAGGAGGAAATATTTCTCACTCAGGAAAGAAAAATATAAATTGGTATTTATCTTAATAAAATTAGGCATTTCACTAAATTGTTAAAATAAATGTAGGCAGGTCTTTACCATATTCTTGTTGCATTTTATTTTCGCCATTTTTAATAGCAGCCTGTCAAGACTGAGTAGATTATTACATGCTTTGACATAGCCCCCAAGCCCACTGTTAGCTCAGCCAGTCGTTCTTGAATTCTCATAATCATGTTACCAAAACCTTTGATAGATAGAGGCCAAATGTTCCAAAAAGCAGCTCAGTGAAATACTGCGTGATCTTTATGATACTGCAGTTTCATCCAGTTCTGTGTGTTCAGCCTGGTTAACTGGTGCAGGAGAAAAGCAAAATAATTCAGTTTTCTTCCATTTTATTTTATTCCATCCCATTCTACTGAAGAGACAGTTCCACACAAAGGAGTTACTGTCAGACAAAGAGTGACTTTATACCTGCCTGGTTTTGTTAGTATTCGCTTTTCATCTCAAATCCAAGCTCTTCAGAGTATGCATGAAATTCTATCTCCCTGCAAGTCAGTGAGAAAGCTCCCACTGACTTTACTGAAGTTAAATTCCACTGAAGGATTCAGGATAGCACTTATCAAACCTATAGCAGACTATAGCCCTAAATGCCTCCTTTGCTTGTGTTAGTACCCCAGAAAATCAGTCTGGCTGCCAGAGATGAACCAAGAAAGGTGTGTATAGTCTTTTCAATAATGGTAGTTGGTGCTCCCATCCCATACAGTACAGGTATCTCTTTGGAGTTCACCCTTTCTGCTTTCTACTAGTTTCTTTTTTGTAGCAGAAGAAACTTAACCTTGCCCCAGTTCTGATCTTTTCAGTAAAAGCCCCTCTATGTTTGGCCTAAAAGAACATTTAGGGGCACAGATTTTGGAGACTAATTAGAATAAATCAGTATGGTCAAAGAATGAAAAAATGCCTAAAACAATCCTTGGTGGAGTTCATTTTATGTTTGTACAATGCCGATGCATTTACTGTCAGTAAAAAGGAAGTTTTCTTACATTACAGATGTGTTACTTTCTTCCAGAATCAGAATGACACTGGTGAGAAACTGTACCTGGAAGTGCTTGTCTCAGTCACAGGACACATTTGCCACAGCCTGTATTTTAAATGATTCCTTAACCTCTAAAAATGTCTGAGCTGAACCCCACACCTAAGAACATTTAAATGTCACAACCTACTCATCAGTGGGAGGAATAGAAAGAAAAAAAATTCCAGAAAAAAGGCTAACTGGAGATTGATTTTGTATCCACTTGCTCACATGTATCTTAGAGTTACAATGCCACAGTCAAGAGTAATTACTGAGGATGAAGGAAAAGGACAGAGAGCTGAGCTGAACTCTGTGAAGTTCAAATGTGCAAATCCTCTCAGCTCCAGAAGTGAAGTGACATTCTGTGACTTGGGTAGGAATTTGCATAATGTGGAAAAGCTCGTTTCTTATCTTCACACAGTTGTGCTTGCTCTGGAATGACCAATTTTCAGGGAGCATTTCAAAATATATGCAAAAAAATATGCTGCTCTTGAACTGCTGTAATCCTTTATCCATTTGGAACATACATCAGGGGGCTGTTAAAGCTCTGACTTGCCTACAACACTGCTTACATGGCAATGATCAACTTCTTAAATAGCTACCACAGACAAATACTTAATAATTATTAGTTTAGGAAAACTGGAAATCATTAGAGAAACCATCTCAGTGTTTGAGGGCAAATCATGTTTTGATATAAGGCCGTATAGTGCAATTATATATTGCCAATGTCATGTTTATAGGAAGAACTTCTATCTCAGAAACTGCAGATGTGTATCAGGCAAACAAAGCTATGAAGCTATTCTAGCAGTTTCTATGTGTTGGTTTTTTTTTTTTTGTGTGTGTGTGTGTGTGTGTGTGTTCATGTTTTGTTGCATTTTTTTTTTTTTTTTTGTCCATGTGGCTTCTTCAGAAAACCAAGAAGATTAAGCTGAAGATAAGATCAGTAGCTGTAGGCGTCTTAGAGTCTTGAAAGAGTCCTATTACTTATACTTAAACATTGAATATTCAAAGGGTCTAATTTTCCAAAAGGTGGGTAATCCAACATCACTCATTGTCTGTAAGTACCACAACACGAAAAAATTAATCTTGGGCCAAGGAGATTCTTAGGCATTAAGAGACTTTCCAGTATTCTGTTCTACAAAGTCTAAGTCATTGTAGGCTTAAGGCTTTGATATTTCTCTAATACAACTTCTTAGTTGTAAACTTGGGATAATATTTTACTTCTTTCAATACAGCAGCATTATGAGAAAAAGCTGCAGAGGAAAGGAAAGTTATTCCCATGCTTCAGTAACGAGAGGAATATAGCACTGGCACAGGTGAGTCCAAGCCATGAATAATTTTGCTGGAGATAAGCTAGAGTATTCAAAGTTATGTACAAAGTGTCACAAGTCTTCTGTATAATGATGCCTGAAAAAGTATCCTGGTTCAGATTCACTTATTTATACTATGATTCAAAAGACTACAGAATAACATGCAGCTATTTACCAGCAACTTGAATTACTGTACACTGTGACTAATGTTGTTAAACAAAACCAGCAGCTTTTATTTTTTAAATGAGATTTCTCACACTTTTCCAATTCTTACCACTTCTGTAGTAAAATAAAATAAAAATAAGTATTATTACATTTTATTTTTTTCCCTGAGCATTTTCAGCTGCAGAATTTGGTGAAAAAGATTTAACTTTGAAGCAACCTATGAAATGTAATTAACAAGAAAAGGCACAGACTGTTTTTTTTTTCCTGTTGTCTTTGTACAATTGTCCTTGGCAAGATGAAATAAACAAAATGAATCATGTGCTGTCACCATTACTGAGCAACTCCTGATGGCTTCAGCTTGAGGTTAAGGTTAGAAAATCTTTCAGAATATTACAGTTTTCTTTGTCTCTCCATATCTCCGGCTGAAAGACACTTAAAAAAAAAAAAAAGAAAAAAACCCCCACCAAAATCTGTTTCTCCTTCCCTCCAAATTGATCCTATCATATTTTGCTGAAAAAGCTAAATAATATTTTCTTCAGATTTTGTGTTTCTCTGAAAGCAAACAAAAACTGTTGACATTTTCTTGAACTCTTTAGTTAAAATTCCATATTATTTAGCTCATAGTTCTATCTTCACATCTGAAAGCAGACTATGCCTGATATTTTACCTGATAGTAGACTTCTTTACTAATCATATTAATCGTAGTAGTACTAATTGTACTACTACCATATTATTATTTATTTATGCACAGAATTTCAGTTTTACATACACACATAAATATTTTGTTAATTATTTCTTCCAAAGCATGACTTGAGAAGTCATACTTTACATTTCACTGCATTTCACACACTGCATTTCAATTGAATACTGCATTTCACAGAATCACACTCTATGCATTTCACAAAAATGATGCTCCAGAGATTCAAAGTAGTAGTAGTGTAACAATACTGGGATCATATATGGTTGCCATAGGCAGATCTCAATCCTTTCATTATAAAATGAAGCTGAAAATAAACTCCTATGCTGACAATTGCTGTGGTAAAATCTAAGGGCAGCTCTTATTCGTCAAGTTCAGGACTCTATGTGTACATGTCACACCTCCTACTCAGTTTGCTTTGATGGGTTTGCTTTATGTAGAAACCTAACTACAGGGTAAGAAGAGTGATATGGCTTGGGAACATGATGAGAGACACATCTGGATCAGAGAACCTGTAAGCATCTCTGTGTCTAGTAGCACAGCCAGGCTGTGCAACATAAGCAGCCAGGAGAGATTAAACAGTAGATCAGTTGAGGGTAGATACATAAACTTTGTTTATGAAGTCAATGGAAAAGGGGCTGAAAAATATCCACAATTTCAAAGGCAAGAAAGGAAAATAACCAATTGTGAGGAACATAACCTCTGGAAGTCATGTTCTCAAGTGAAGATAAGAGAAGAAAATTTTCTACCTTTAATTTTAAATAAGGTTCTTAGCAACCTGCCTTCTGAGGAAGAGAATGGTACAAGAATATGTCAATGAATCATTTGATTATATATCTGTTAATAACTTAAAAGCACACATTAGGTGGAATTTAAGATTAGGCCATTTAACTGTAATGTAAATCTGTACATGTGCATTCAGATCAGTTGCTCACACACCGGTGTCCAGTGCCATCTTTTTTATATGAGACTATCTCACATATTGTCCATCTGCCCTTCCAGAAAGGGCAGGTCTTTTGCAGTCTTGGGCCATGTCTGCCAGACTTGTGCAGACCTCAGATGTCACTAAACATAGATATTATGTATGTGGACAGGTGTCCAGTGCCATCTTTTTTATATGAGACTATCTCACATATTGTCCATCTGCCTTTCCAGAAAGGGCAGGTCTTTCGCAGTCTTGGGCCATGTCTGCCAGACTTGTGCAGACCTCAGATGTCACTAAACATAGATATTATGTATGTGGACAAGTTAATGAAGCCTTTAATGAGTGTAGGCAATGGAGTTAAGAACTATCCAACTGACCACATGAAGGCGCCTAACTTCAGGTGACATGAGCAGCTTTCCAGGTAACACTGATCGCACTGACTAAAGGCTTGATTTAGATGAACATATGCAGACACTTTTGTACCATTTGAGATACATAGAATCTGAGACAGATGCTTAGGGCTGGCAGATGAGACCTGGAGAGAATCCAAACCTTTTACACAAGACCTAAGGACACTTCAAAATGTATTGGTTTTTCATCTGTGGGCAAGTTACCAGTGATATTTATGGGTCCCATCCAACTTATTCTATGATTCCATGAATTCATGAAGTGTAAGTGGCTTGAATACATATCTACATAGAGAAATGTAAGTGTGTGTTACTATATGAAAAACTAAATTCCAACTGTTCTGATTAAAGCAAACAGTAGGAGTGTGGCAAATAGTTTACACCCTCCATTATACAAATTTTCTGGTTAGGTTTCTTTCCCCTTAAAGTATCTTAATGTATATTAGAGTCCAACTTGTTTCCTGCTAGTTAGAGTTAGAGCTTCTTTCCTGCTAGTTTTGAGTTAGGGTTTGATTCAGTTGCCTATACCTGACTTGCTTACAGCATGAAGATGTGTGTGGGTAAATTGGCCTCACCACACAGAAACAGTGCTAAGTAACACACTAACTCATAAAGACTTCCTTGCACATGTTAGGTAATGCAAACTTTACAGCATTTATTTTATTGTCATTGCTGCTGCCTATTAAGTCACCACAAAGATAACAAGCTTTAGCCCAATAACTAAATTTCCTTTTCCACAAACTTTATGCAAGCAATAATCTTAACTGATATTCCAGGAGTATGATGATGCAGTGGGTTAACAAACCAGTGACCTGATTCTTACTTACACTCAGCTGATACAGAATGCCATTGTATTTGTGTCAGATTCACTTAAAATAAAATGAAATGAAATGAAATTTTTTCAGGGCTACTTCACACTGTGAAATGATGCCAGATGAAAATAAAGCCTTGGATTTTTTTGCCACATTTTTTGTTTTTGCTGAGTCCTGACTACAGTTAGGTTCACAGAAATTTAGAAGTTACTGAAGTTCTACCCGATGAACTTGAGGGAAGAATGCTGTTCACTATTTCAAAACCTATTTTAAGATTTCTGTTTGGTTCGTGCTGTGTAGGTTAAAACACAAGGGATGATGGAGATTGGGTTTTCATTTAGATAGCTGAAAGTTTGAAGTTAGAAGCATGCTTAAGAATATTTTTTTTTTTTTTTTACAGTTTCAAGCCTGAATGGTTTGATTTCTACTTCTTAAGAAGAAAGGCAAAACAAGCTTTGCAGACATTTCAAAACAATACCCTCATAAATGGTGCAAATTTGGTATCTACAAATCCAGCAAAGAAATTAAGGATCAGGCACTATATCAGTAATGTAAGTAAGTGGTCAGAGTGCTGTTTGAAAGTCGTCATTCAATCTAATCTTTTAGAAAGTTGGAAGAATTATTTTGAATTGTAAGTTTTATAAAGATATTTTCTAGAATTCTCCCAGGTTTTGTAACAGATTACCTTACAATGGAAGGGAAAAACCTTTTTTTATGTAGAGAAGGTATCAAAATAAATTTTAGAACTCTTCATTCATAGAAAATGCATTTTAGTAAAATTTAAAAAAAACAACCAAAACAGCAAAAAATAGTAACCAAAACCCTAAAAAACCCCAACCCACAAAACCAACCAGCAACACAAAACCAAAATCACTCTATTGTATAGGAACAACCTGCAGTAAATTCTCTCACGCTTCAAGTATGTTACTGGTTTTTAAATCAGTTTGAGCCCCTTCTTTCTTGTCCATAAAAATGGCACTGAGTTAAAATGCAGTTTTCCTGAAAATAAAAAGAAATTACGCAAGAAGTGTTTAGTGATTCTCCTGCATCAGGGAAAGGAGTGGCAGGCTAAGAAAGAGAAAGAGAGAGAGACAGAGAGGTTGTAGGTTTCTTTCTGGCTTTTAATAAGAAAAGACCAACAACAACAAAAAAATGGCAAGATAAACATGTGAATGAAATAAGACAGAATAATAAGAATAATATAGATAACACGTAAGTCTTCCACACCTTCAGATGCTGAGAACCCATTCATACAGCATTTGTGTAGCGTCAGATGGGCATGGGGTGGATTTTCCTACTTCACACAGACAGATCCTTAGATACCTAAATGGAAAGAAATGCCTCCTTTTTGGTCATTTAGGCTATTACATAATTATCTTACAATAAACCAACTATTCATAAAGAATGTTTGCATGAGAACTTCTTGCTGCAATTCTAGATAAAGGCAAGGCCATGCAGGTAGTATAATTGCCAGAAGCAAGTGGCAGCTGCTTGGAGGCTCCTTGTTTTGAGTTTATTGTGTGGCCAAGAGATCTGTGCAGACCAACACAGCCTGAAGGCTACCCTGGACACAGCACAATGCAGCAGATGTTTGCAGCTACTCAGGTTAACTGGACTGTGGATCACTAATTCCTCAACTTATAGCAGTTTCCTGGTCATGATGATTACAGAGACTTAAAATATTTGGAAAGTAAGAGCATCTGAAAATTTCCAAGATAATTAAATATTTATCTTCCAGGTATATTTAACCTTCAGCAAAAAATATGAAAAAGCTAGAAGCAGCATCATGTTTTAGTCAGAATAACTAAGTCTGAGTATTCCCCAGTGACAACTTCAGCATAAGCCAATAAAACAGACTGATAACCTTTCTGAAATGTCCTCTGCATAAATGCAGGTTAATTCACATGAGCTGTGAAAGGAAAACCTTTTGCTAAGGAAAAAGTATTATTATGGTCTTATGAAGTTAAATACAAAAAGTCTATTTTCTCCACTGCATTTCACCATAATTGTATTACTGTCTGAATAGTTTGACTGAATAATGCAAGATCAGAAAAGATGGCAAGATCTCATCCTAAATTTCAGTAAAACTCCTATAAGACAGGAGACATGCATGCAAGATTTAGTTTTGTAGTAAAAAAATCCAGTAACTAACTTTTGCCTTCATCTGCAGAATAAAGTGATATGAAAAAGGCCAGATTTTTAGCCCAGATAAAAGTATCAGTATATCAGTCTGAATATGTACATGACTGTCACTGTACTCCTTGTTATTTTGCAGAAAACCTCAGTGATACATTAGCCCCACAATAGGTGCAGCTAACGAACTAGGAACCAACTCTTTGACAATAATGGAATCTTACTTGTAACCACCAGAAAAGAACATTTAAGAGTTTAGTAAAGAATAAGGGAAAGTAAGGAAATTTATGGCCTATTTTTTCTTTTATCCTTAGAAAAATACACTTAGTTTAGATCTCATATTAAACCTTGTCTTTTAAGACAATCCTTGTTTTATTTTCCTTTCATTGCTAAAGACAGTTTTTAATTAAGTGACACCAAACATGGAGTATTCATGTACTTTTATCCATTGAATGTTATTTATTTAAAAGGAGGATTTCTATCCTGTATATACAGACAGCCACCAAAGAATCTATTTTTACTAGAAGTGAAGGCTTATTTTGCATTACAGGTCTCTGTATCAAACCCTTTTATTGTTAGGCTTTTTAGAGAAGGTTTGTGAGGTACACGTATGTTTCTCAAAAAGTAACTAATTGAACCAACTCATCCAATCAGAGCAAAGAAGGGTTGTGTTTAGAGTATCAATTTTCTGATATAAACTGGATTTTGGTTATAAAATTGGTGTTAATTCCTAGAATTAAACTAGCTTAATGTTTAATGTTACAATTCAGACATGACTTACTAAGCCATAGCTAAGCTGGAATTACAGGTCTCAGACAATATGTACTAGTTCTTAAAACAGTATGTGTTCTGAAGAGGCAGAAATGTTAAATATGTAACAGTCGATGTCATGCATTATTCTTCAATAACTTTTAAAATGGAATTTAATAGGCATAAAATAATTTGAGAATAGTTGAATATTGATTGATGGCTTGACTTTGCGAACAAAGATTTTGGAAGGGTTCTAAGCATGCACACTGCAATCGCAAACAGGACTAAAAGGACAATGTGGCATAGGCAGGTTTGAGTGAAAAAGGGCTGCTTGGTCATACATGATGTTTCCGAACAAGTGTCATCTCCTGGGTCAATTTTGAGCAACCTAATGTCCTGAACCGCCTGCATGCAGGGTTGAGTCTGTGGCTCCCAGTTCATCTTATCATCTGCTGT
>JANHGB010046352.1:0-20998 GCA_026283785.1 Coracopsis vasa | reverse complement strand
TATTCTCTTCCCTTGTTATTTCCCTTATCATTATTATTATTGGTGGTAGCAGTAGTGGTTTGTGTTATACCTTGGTTACTGCACTGTTCTTATCTCAACCTGTGGGAGTTACATACTTTTCGATTCTCCTCTGCATCCCTCTGGGAGCGGGAGAAGTAAGGTTTAGGGGAGTGAGCGAGTGGCTGAGCGGTTCCGAGTTACCAGCTGGGCTTAAACCACAACACTCTCAGAGCTCAGTTACTTGTTTTGCCATATTTTATCAAGCATTCTTTGGCCTCCTTTGAGGCAGATTTGAGAAGAAAGAGCAAGAAGATGGGAGAAGAAGAGATGAAAGAGTCTGTATTCACTGAAGTATTCATGCCTCCACCCAAGAACAAGTTTATTGAGCCCTGCTATTAGCAAATATCTCTGAAAACCTCTGGCAAAGGGTATTTTCCCCATCTTATTCTGACGCTATTCAGAGCAGAGTTTTACAGAGCCCAAGACAAGACAGTACCACTACGTTCTCTCTTGTATTGCAGCAGCATCTGTACCAAAACTAAATATTTTAGCTACAAGGATGGTTTTCAGTCCAGAGTGTTACTGTGAAAGCACAGATGAATCAAAGTGCTGCTTGTGCTTGAGATTTCTAAAGGTGACCCTGTGAGAATAAGCATGTGAAAGAAAGATAACTCTCAAGTTCTCAGCCCATCTGACACAGAGAAATGACGTCTTGCTCAAAATACAACAATCAATATGACCCCATGTAGGTGAGCAAGACACACCAGACAGACAGATTAGGAAAAACATGCTCTCTGTCAACCCATCCAATCCTCCAACTGCTTCAGGAAGAGAGGTAAAAGTAGCATAGAGTTGGCTGGCTCTACACTGAGAAAGCAGAAATCCTTCCTGACCAACACAAGAAAATAGCTTCTATCCAGAAACATAAATTATGATCCAAAGGAGTCTCAGCAAAAGAGAGCTGCAAATATTAGGATTATGTTGAAGATAATGCAGGAAACACATGCTCAAGACTCAAGAAGGATAATTATTGGAGTTCTGCAAACTGCTAAACCAGCCAGAAGCTCTACATCCAGCCACTCCAGCACTCTTCCCAAATATATGGACTAGCTCAATAATTATAAAGTTTTTTCCTCAGAAATTTCTTTAGTTCATGTTTAAAAAAGAAATTAAAAAAAAGCAAGCAACCAACACACACACACACACACACACAAAAAACACTCAAACCACAGCTTCACTTTGAAAAGTCATGAAGAACAATGTATCCACTACTACTCATGGTAGCTTGTACGATAATTCCTAAGGCTCACTGCTAAGCAATTGCTTTTTAGTTCAAGATAAAACGTATCTAATTCCATCCTCGGATCTTTTTAAACCTTTGCTAGCAAAGTTGTAATGCTCTCCTACCCTGAGACCAGATATTTCCTATCAATAAGTACCTATGCCCTGTGATAAGATCACTTCGCAATTTCATTTTGATTAATAGGGAAGCTACCACTGCTGTAAATTACTCACCCATTTTACTGCAAAAATAATTGATTTTTTAACACACCAGCTCAAACAAGGAATACAACAGAAAACTGTTTCAGGCCCAGCCAAAACATGTATTTTGCAGACATTCACAAGCATCGATACATTTTACTTCCCACTTTATTCAATCTAAGACAAGTGGCTGGTGCAATTTTTTGTGTTATTTAACCATTTCAATGTTTTTCTGGGTTTTCTTGTTTGTGTCTAAAGATACGCTGCTCTCAAACAAAAGAGATTCACAGGCTTGTGTTGAGATGTTGAACCAATGCATTTCAGTATTTCCAGAATGCTGAAAAGCTTTTTTCTTTTTTTCACATTTTTAAATTTCCCCTTGCTCTGCATTTTTCAGAACAATGGGAATGTGGAAGTATTGCTATAGGGAATCTGTCAACTTTCCCAAATTTCCTCTTTCTCCCTTAAATGTATTTTATCTGAAAATGGACTAGTGATCTGTGTCCTCAGTCTCTCTGTAGATAATAGGGAATTTAACACATCTACAGTGTCTGACTGGAATATCATAAATAATCCTGGCACCACCCACTAAGAAAGTATGACTGCAAAATATCAATTAGCCAGCTTATAAAGACAGCACTGGCCATCCTGGCACTGAATGTGGGAAAAACACTGTGTGATCATATAATCAAAGGCTGGATCACAAAGCTCATGCACAAGAGGATTGAGTTAAGCCTGCACAGGCAAATACCTTAATTCTGTCATTTATAAACTCAACTGGCATTTCCCGAGCATTTGACTTTGCAGTCTGAATAGCATTAATTAATTTAGGGGTTGTATGTAACTAATGATGACTAATATGACAGACCCATAATCATCTACCTATCTTGGTGGGAAAGACAGGTGCATAGATAGCCAAGTTTTTCACATAATTCATCTGAATAACAAATAAACCAGAGCCTGAATTTGTTTTAAAGCTAAGAGGGCTTGGAGTTAATAACATGTTGGATAGCAGTCTGCATGTTCTTGTAATTTACACAATAGCACATACCTACCCACCGCAGAACTAAACACAAAAAGGAGCATAGGTTTTACCCCTTGATGATATGCAACTTACACACCCCATGAATTCTTATCTTGAACACAGTGATTGCCCCTTAAGAAAGACCATTGCAATGCTATTCTTTGTCATCATCTACCAGCATGGATCCACCAGGCATGAGATTAACACTAGTGGAAGAAGAATTTTCTTTTGGTGTAAAAGCTTTTATTTTTCCAGTGTTCTCATTTTTTCAGCTTTTTCTTCTTCTTTTTTTCTTTTTTTTCTTCTTTTTCTTTCCCCCTTCCTTGTCTAGAAGGGTCTGAATGTTGTTTTTGTGCTAACTTGGTCATTACTTTGCTCAAGACATTTTTGAAGCTAGCATCAGTTCCATCTGTTAACAACATCAGGAGAGATAGGTGCATCAGAAATAATGGCCTACCAGTCACTGTTGCACAAGAAAGGTTATAGGCCCCAACCAGAGCCTAAAGTAGTAATGGGAAATTGGCCTTAATAGATTTGTTCTTGGACTGCAAAGTAAAAAGCAATGTGGCTAGAGGGATTTTCTTAAAGAAGATTATCTTCCAAGTCTTCATGTTAACATCCTCAGATAGTCAAAAACAGGGGAAATGAGATGACAGTAGTCTTTGGAACATCCTAAGAGGTATGTTAACAAGTACTAAAGACATGCATAAAATGTAACCTGGTATATTTCAAACATTAAGTGTCTGGAATTACCATAAAGAACCATGGCAACAACGGGCAATTAATTCACACTTATTCAGATTACCATAGAAACTGGACCAACATACCAGAAATTATCTATAATTTCTCGCTCCAAACATTCAAGCCACAGTCTATAATTTCCATAGTAATTGACTGCTTGTAATAAGCATGGAAATATTATAAAATCTCTATGAAACACTATGAAATCTTGACATAATGAAGGCCAAACGTAATTTAAAAAACCTGCACAGCTTTTGCCTGTATCGTAATATACCGCACGGGAGCCAAAAAACTTTTCATCTTCCAACATGGTACTGCAGGAGAAATTAACGCTATTCTGTCAAATGAAAAGAAAAATGCACTTACATCACAATAAATAACAGTAAAATCTGCCAAGGCAGAGCAGAGCTGCAGTGTGCAAAGCACAAGCTCCATAGGCTCCATGAAGCATTGCCTTGCTCTTTTTATTGAAAAGTCTCCCTTAGCTCAGGATTAAGCAGCCATTTTGTTGCTGAAGCAACAAGACTCTATATGAAGACTCTGTGTGCTCAGAAGGATTATCCTTGACTCCTTGTGTATGTTCAAAGCTTTTTCAAATCTCTAAATACTGAAAATTCTACTGAAAACACTGTTGACCCTACTGTAAGAAATCAGTACCTGATTATGTCCAGTATGACTAATCCTATATAAAACATACTTAGGAACTATTTACATGGGATTTTCAGTAGTTTCAATTAAAGTACTGCCAGCAAAACCATTAAAACATAATTCAAACTAATCAACACTACTAATAAGGGTGGGGAATTACTGATTCAGTGGAGTTTTGAAGGCATCAGGCAGACAGGACTGAAGCAGAAATGAGTGCAAATTATTGACTCAAAGAGCTGTGACAAGCAAGAACAGCCCAGAAGAGGAACTTCCTTTTCCCTTTTGACTTCAGGAAGTCTAAGCATAACTGCTTTCCCCATGCAAAAATTAATCTCTGAACATTTCTCTTCACCACCACCACCATAAACCCTCAAGTCCATTATTCATTTTGCATTACACATGACATACTTCAAAGCACATGGAAGTCAATGGGAACATTCTCATTAACTCCAATTGCCCTTGAATCAATTCTTCAGAGCAGTTTCATACCAGTTGAGCTTCATAGCTTTTGACTGAGTTACTTCTAATTTACACTGGCAGTAGAGATTTCTGTCAGTTAATGTGAGAAGCCTTGTACATATCTTTTCACACAACAGAAAATGAAAAGACAAACAAACATTTGTTGTCTGTTGGAAAATCAGAAGGACAATTACTTTGTGCTGAACATCTCCAAAGCACATTGTGAAAGACTCTTCTCTCTTAAAAATGTGGCTGTGGCCAACTTGAAAGGAAAAGGTCAGAGCGCACTAATGTCAATGTCTTGGTGGACAAAGAATTAGTAATAATTAGTGAAAGTGACCAAAATATTCAGAACCTGGATTCCTGGTTCGGAAAAATATCCACTTTCAACCTTTTGCATAATTCCTCAGAAGTGTTTCCAATCAGGAAATGAAAACTACAACGGAAATCTTGAGTGCACTGTTTTCCTATGCCAGTGCCATAAGAACATTTAAAAGATAATTAGCCCACTGCTTTTGTTTCTTTTTTTTTTTTTATTCTTTTCTTTTCTTCTTGGAATGCCTAAATTTAGAAAGTTCACAGAAAAGAAAGGATGCAAAATGTCTACTTCTGACTCTACTGAACATCAAACAAAGATTTGTTCTTATTTGTTTAGCAATCCTGGTAGACAATCATGCCAAACAACCACATTCTCTGACGCAATTAGACAACAGGTATCCTCAATTACACATGATGTACTTAATGACTTGGTGTAAGTCATTTAGCATGGCTCTGTCATTATAACATACATTAGATGTTGCAAGGATATTGTAAATCATTTGTCATTGATTCTTGAAAAACACTAATTCTTGCTGAAATTGCTTGAGTGATAAAGCACCGTACTTTTATTGTACTTGAAGGAGTTGTGGTTTGGGGTTTCCTTTTTCATCCCCCACATCATATTTTTCAGGAAACTCAATACTGTCAGGAAGGTACAAATTTCTCCGGGCTGCAAATGCAGCACATAAAATATTTAAATTGAAATCTGGGCTTGGTGACAGTCATAAAGTTAATCTAGCTCTGCTTCTCAGCCTGTACAACCACTTGAGCACATCACAATCCATAACATAAACTGGTCTCAAAAAGGCTGTGCAGTTTTTGATAGGTAACTTAAAATTCAAGGCATTCACAAGAATCACCTACACAAAGTATCAGCTGTGACTTCAGCTGTACAACTCGCGGCACTTTCTGCCAGCTGCCGGGTCCATGTGCACATCCCAAACACACCCAGCCCCTCATGGCCATAACTGAGGGAGGCCAGGACGCTGCAGTAGCTTACAGCATGCATCCAGCCCCCATGAAACAGGCATTGATGTTGTGATCAGCTGGGCGTCCTCCTGACAAAGCAGCTGAGATTCCAGCAACTACAAGTGCCTATTCCCTTTTGTGAAAGGGACCTTGCCAGAAAGAAGTAAGGCTTATGAAACATTTACAGATGCTAGATTCGAGGCAGTGTGGTTGCAAGGCAGCTGAAGAGCAGATGCTCAGTGTGGGCAAATTATCACAGTCTAGTAAAATTTCTGACCCTCTGGCAAGGGTCAAATAAGGAGCTGCTCCCAAAATTTAAGATTCAGAGACTCAGTTCAGTGTGATATAAATACACATGATCTTATACACAAGTGTTCCCACTGAAGATAATACGTCAAAGTATTAGTGGTTTCAGTTTTATGTGTTGATATCCTTAAGCACCTAAGCAGAAGAACTTCTCACATGCTTTACATTACATATACAAGTTGAATAAGTATTTTGCTGACTGCGTGCCAGGTCCTGGATGAAGCTGGTGCTTGAGAAAGATTACCATTCCTACTGAAAAAGCCTAATGTCATCTCCAGAAGAGGGCAGTGCTGGCTTAAACTAGCAGGACGCGGGCCTTCTGAAAGTCTTTGCTTGCAAAGGGCAGTAATTTCTTAAAGCAAAAACTCCGAGTCAGAATATTATGAAGATGTATAAAAACTATCACACCACACAGGAACAGCCAGTGGAGCAGTCCTGAGTGAGACACCAAGTTTTAAAACACTTATCAACAATGTTCATATTTTGTCTCAAGATTTGTGCAAAAACTGCGACAGCTTCTCACAACCTTTCTGTGTTTAGAAAGCCCTAGACAGGTTAGATGAATTGCTATTTCTAGGAAAAGCGAAGTGATTGATAGTGGTTGCTATCTCTCATTTGATCTTGTAGAGCTCAATTGGCCTTTTTATTTTATCAGAGACATAAGGAAGGGCTTCACGCTCAAAGTGACTCAGATGTTACTCCCCTCTGAAGCACAGAAAAACTTCTGGGAAGGAACTCTTGGTTCAGATCCTCCTCTTAACTTGCGTAACTCACATGTAAAACCAGCAAAAACAATGCATGTGTGTAAAAATGACATTACTGAGAGAATGGAGGTCCTGGAACTAAGAACTGTGAAAGGGCCGTTCAAGCAACAGAAAATGAGTTGTGGGAATGGTACAGAAGAAATTTTCAGACAGGGGTAAATAACAGACTTAAAGGTCAGCCTGCTTTTAGCAGATCCTCTGACCTCCCTGACAACCACCCATCCTCATTAAGCAGAAGCAATGGGATTGTGAGGAACTGTATGTGCTCCGAGTGCTCTGGGAAGAGGCAGCTGGAGGAAGGAAGTATTCACCCACAGGCAAGGCTGGGATGGTGGGTTCACACTCTGGATGGCCCAGGCTGTTGCTGGCCTCCTTGGCTGTGAGTGATTTCTGACTAACACATGGTCCTGTGGGTAAAGCAAGCTCAGAATACACCTTAAGAGAATGGAGTGATTCAAGCCAGGGCCAAAACTCATGGGAAATGAGAAGAAAGATAGAAGGCTACTGTCAAAGACTTAAACAGAGCTTTGTTATGTATCAGCAGGAAATGGGTGCCAGCAAAGCAGAGGGCAATCAAGAGATAGCTTTGTCTCTGACAAGCTCCATTCTTGACAGGCTTTGACTCTGATCATTTGACATTTTAAAGAGCTTTTAGTTATTTCAGGTAAGAGAGGTTATGCAATGCAATTATAGAAAGCTGCTGGAAGAGGCCTGCATACCAGATAGAAACTTGGCAGAGATGCTTTCAAGCAAGAGACAGGTAAACCAAAAGCTTCATGTGCATTTTGATGCAAAGAACAGGAGCACTTTTTGGATTGTGCTTGCGCCTCAGGACTGAGCACAGGGAAACAAATTTCTGGAGGAGCTGTGAAAACACAGGGACTCAAGCCAGAGTAACGTTGAGCTTAGGGAAATATGGACAATGGCTTCACACTGTGAATATGATAGAAATAACAATATACTACTCAAAATGAAACTGAAAAACACAGGCCACACACAGCTCAATGTCAGGGCACTGCAGCAGCTGGTGGCTTCCTGGGGCTGGGCACCAGGAGTGTTGGGAGCTCCCTGGGTATGTCATTGCAGGGCTTAGCAGCTGGAGATGGTCCCATTGCCCCCACCAGGAGCAGGGCAGCCAGGGGGAACCATGACAGCCTGGTGTAGCTCCCCAGGGACGGGACAAGGCTGGGCTGGGATGTGGACCTGCATGTGTGGGATCAAGATCAGGCCCCATGATGGGAACCAGGGTCAGACAGGGCAAGGCCTGATAGCATGTTCAGGGCCCTAACACTCAGTGAAAACATGCAAAATTCAATAAAATGAGAAGCCCTACAACGCATGAAGTCACTACCCTTTGTGTTTTAACAAAAACACAACCTAAGATAAGGACCAGAACTTGGGGTGGTGGGGAATCACTACAACAGATCATAAACATATCAGAAGAAGTAGTGATGTATGTGCAGCATGGACAAGAGGGCTACTTGTACCCACTGAAATGCTCTCCACAAAGCAATTTCAGAGTAACAGGAGATTAACATCAGTAACAGAAGCTGACCATTTGGAAAGAAAAGGCATATTTACTAGTTTCAAATGTTGGCACAAACACAAGAAAATGGAGTGTCAGGAAAAACAGACTGATCTACTGTGTTGAAACTTTGAAGGGAATGAACTAGTTAAGGGGGAACAGTAGCCTGCCGTGAAGGTGGTGGTAGTCAGGGCAGAGGGATAAATGTTCTCTTCTAGCTCTAACATCAGTGGGAAAACAAGAACAGTATTGCTATGCTTTCCATTCCCAGCTTTGAGAAATAGGCAGGACTAACAGAAAGTGAGCCCTTATCCAGCATCACTACCCATTCCTTACATTTGTGTTTTCATAGTGAAAGTCAGTGCTACCAGCTATTGTGGACTTCCACACAGTACTCCTCTCCAGATAATCACAACAGGAGCAAAAGCTACTAGCAGTTTTTAGCCTACTACTACCTGATTGAGCCCTAAGCCAGGAAATAAAACTCTGGGTATTTTTTCCCCACATCTGCACTGATGACTGACTCTCGGGAGGTTCCAGGTTTTGCACTTTATAAATATAAATCACTTGGTACCTAAAAGATTTTTCTGTATTGAAGATCATTGCCTTCAAAAAGCTTTACAATATCGAGTATTTCCGTACAACTGCCTAGAAGAGGATCTAGGTATTACTCCACTCTCCTCAAGTTAATGGTGACTACCTGTTGCAAAGGCATTTTTCTTTGAAGGAAACAGGAGATCTTTCACTTCCACGGAGTATGGATCAGTCTCATAGACAGGAAAACATAGGGAGAGAGAGAGGAAAGAAGAAGGATTTATAAAAGGACAGTTAAGAGATTTACTGTCTTCAGTCTATGAGTGAGACGATAATAGCATTGCTCCCATCCCAGATTCCCCTGGAAACACTTATTATTTTTGTAATTACACTTGCCTTTAAAATTATTTTTCCTCCTTCATTGTCATGGGGAAAATTCACATAAGCAACAAGGGAATCATCTGACAGTACATCAGGGAAAGAGTGGAATTATTCCAGGCAAAAGTGCTTTGAAATACACAAAAGGAATGTAATAAAATAATTACAATCTCTTGGATAATCTATAACATTAACAGGCACAGTTATGCAGACAGAGGTGTGAATTTTTTTTATCTGTTAACACTCATCAGAGTATCTGAGACCCTAAATTACCTCCTTAATCCTCATACAAAATACTGTTTTCATTAAAATAAGCTATTACCTAACATTTTTCTTTTTCTCTTCACCTGATCATATTCCTTCTTTACTTAAAGGCTAAGCATTCCGCCTGTTCTTTATAGAGACAAACTAATTGAGCTAACAACTGAAATCTCTACAAATGCAACACAGCTAGTGTGTTATTTCTCTCATTTAATTCAATCAACTCAGGACAGTTTGCTTTGTTTTCATTTTTGTTTTTTGTTTTTTAAGAAACATATCTGGGATGTCTTAATGAGAAAATTACAGTACTGGCACCATACTGTAAGCATGAACTTCATCTGGATCCTGGGCGATTCTGAGAGCAGGACAGCAATACAATGCTACACCCCAAAGCAGGCTTTTCTAAATTAGCTCTTGGAAAACATTGGAAAACATTCACCTGCACTTCCAACTTTCCAGAATTGGAGGTGGAGATATGTGCTATGGATTTACAAATGAACCAGTCTAAATCCATTTATTCTGTCACTACAGGCAGTAAGAAGGCAACCAGTGAAAATGCAGTAGTCACAAGCAAGCAGGCTTTACAATTTTAATTGGAGGTTGACTGACAGAGGAAATACGTTGCTGGAGAATTCACAAGGATGTGATTAATGCAAGACATCATGTGACAGACCTTGATGGGAAAAAGCAGTAGGTGGGAAGGGATATGTTGGATACAGTGAAGAAAAAGAGGAAATGCAGCACAACATTAACCAGTATCACTCTCTTTGATTTCATTTTAACAAGCTAGACATAAAAATCCTATTCAGAGCACATAGCTTTGTATAGCAACCACTCATATTAGGTGCTAGTCTGTGATGATCTGACTCACTTATGTAATGACAATTAAGTTGCTGTGCTAAACGACTGCTGCTGATCAAATGCCATAATGTAGGTGCTATTCTGATTTACATCCATCATGTGAAGAGTGTGGCTTAATGAAGATGCTGATGGTATTTACAAATTAGAAGCTGAAGGTGATGGAAAGGCAGCAGAACCTCAGTAGTCAACAGCTGGACTGCTTTAGTCACAGAGGATACACTCAGACCAAATGAACCTTTTAAAGCACCTCCTTTTACTGAGGGGGGAAATCCCCATACCAGTGAAAATAAATGGCTGACATGGGGCCAAGTGACCTCTGGTTACTTCTTCAGTCTTTTATCTCCCTTGTACTGGTACCATCAGCACCGAGGACTGCAAGGGACCCAGCAACTGAAGTCATGAAGAGAAGAGACACGTAATACCTCAAAGCTGTAGAAAACGGTTTCCACTAGTTTTTACTGTGGGCTTTCATGCTTTCTAGTGAATGCTTCTTTCCACAACCCCTTAAGGAAAGCATCTGACATGTGGTTTGTCCTGCAAACATGTCAGCATAGCTTGTATGTCAGGTACACTCAGTACACTTTTGCCTGCTAGACAGAAGTCAGATCTTGAGACTCAGAGAACTTCTACAGACAGTGCATGTAAATGCTTCACAGCAGAAGCAAGAGACAGGACACAGAAAAATCAGGAGGCTCTGGTTTAAATCCCCTCTTAAAAACTTAGTATCGGAATCTGTAACAACTCTCACTGTGTTTAAAATTGGACTATATCAATTGCTTATAAAACATAAAAGAAGCCAAGATAAGCTCTGATGTGAGAAGTTCCTATGGCTGGCAGCAGGGAGGATTTCTCCAAGAGGTATCCCTCCAGGCTTATCCTGCTTACAATCTTTTCCTGAGAGTCTGCCGCTGGCCACTGCCAGACCTGCAGACACTAACCCACATGGACTTTTCTTCTGATCCAGCACAGCCACTCCTGATATTCCAGCAAAAGAGTGGCTGTCTTCCCCTGCCCTCCACACAGCACTGGCTGAGGAGGTATGCTCCTTCTGAGAAGAGGGACTTTGCATTTCACCCAGCTTGCAATAAGCTTCATGAAACTGAGACAGCAACAGTGACAACACTATACCCTGCCTGACAGACTGGGTCTTTTTATTTTATTATTGTTTTTTCTCATCCTGGCTTTACTCCTGCTACAATATGCCAGGAAGAGTAAAACAGGTTAAAAACCAATGCACATGACACGAAAGAAAACCAGTCAAAAGTCAAGCCTTCTCCTATAGTCAGATACTCTATAGATAAACAAGTTGGAGTTCAGGAACTAACGTCGCTGGTTGAGGATCACCACTACAAAGAGCCAGAGAAGCACCCTCATACCTCTGCAATCAGTTTATTCCACCACTGGCTCATGGTTGATAAAAAGCTAAATACCAAGATGTTAGAAGAGAAGACCTGATCTGTCAGTGCAGATGAGAAAGGATCTTAAATTCCACAGAAAGCACAGCTAGCAACATGCTGAGGTAACAGTTATGCCCAATACATCAGCATCATACATCATTACTACCCCAAGGGTGAAAACTACTAGAGCAGAAAACATATCACAGAGGCCCTGAAATTCTATTTCTTGAGGATATCTATAATGCCACAGTCAGTATTCCTAGGCTGACAAGAACAATAAAGGTTGGTAGGCTACCCCATTCTTGTCAATGAGAAAAAAATAAAAAACACTGTGAGCTACACGAATAGATTTATGTCCCCAGCCAAGAGGTGACTGTAGGAAGAAGACAGCTTGGACAGCTGGCCCAGCAATAAGTAAAAAACTGACCTTCCAAAATAACACTCCAATTATCATTCAGTATCTTTTCCTCCATCCTGAACAGCAGTCATCTGTATTTCTTCAAATAGATGTGTTCATTATATGGTTATAGTCATATTTTTCTTGTTAATTCCACCTCCCAGCTCATTTTAAATGATTTCTAGTGGGTGGGAAGAGAAAATATAAACAGGTAAGCATCTTCAGAATCTAAATGGCTACTTCACCTGCAGCTCTTAGCTAGACCTTGTGCAGAATAAAAGGTCTGCATCAGTCAACCCACCCAAACATCCAACCTTAATCTTGATAAATTATTGAGACTATCCTTGTCTATTGCTGTGATAGAAACAGATCATATGTGAGGAAGAAAATGAGTAGAGCCCTGTTATATTATTTGCAAAGTGTCAAAAAGATGCACAAATCTTTGCACACAAATAAAGAAAAAAGTCTCTACCTTTGAGATTTTAATCTAATCTTGAAGAGACACTGCCAGTGGGTACCAGTTTCACATGGACAGCATCACCATGTATACAGACTGGTGGTATACATATGTGGAGAGTCCAGAGGTTATTTTGGTACAGGGTCTAATGTCTTCAAATTAGCATTTCCAAATGCACATTTTCAGATATCACCCTACGAATTGTACATGATAACTCATGTAAATAATGGAAGTTCTTTATGAACAGCGTGTGTTTAGCCTAGAAAAGAAGATAAGAGAAAAAAGGTTAACAGGTGTCAGAGCTGTTTCTTATGAACATGCAAACCATCATAAGCATGAGATAGGGAAAAGAATTTGGCTATTCAAGCCAAACAGCCTGAGGATAAAGACAGGTAATGAATAAGCTTAGACTGCATATTAGGCTCAGCCATGCAATTTAATTCGTGACCAGCCTTCTAACAGGAGGCAGAAGAAAGAGAGCAGGAAATCTAACTACTTTTAAATGGAGATTGATTAGTCTGTGAAAGAGACTTCATGGTATGTTTGCACCCTAAAACTAGGACTGGATGATTGGGGGCAGGAGGGAGTCTCCTATGACCCTTCACAGCTTAACCCACAGAGACTGGGAAGGAATTTGAGTGCTGTGTTATGACTCTGAGCTGTAAACCAAAAATCGTGCCAGATACAGTGATGATGGCTTGTGATCCAGCATGCACTTGGCTGTGAACAATGGGTTAAACCCAGATCTGCTCTCCCTTCCAGCTGTATGCTGTTCAGAAGAGCTAATGGAGTGCCCAGGAGGTAGAAGAATGCCACTGGGAAGGTCAAGCTCTAGAAGCAGGCTCATGGGACTGGGCTGTTGCTTATGCCAGGGGATTTTCTACTGTAATTTCTATTTCTTGTCAGAAACAATTGAGCAAAACACCTTGCTGACAGGCTCTATGTTTTCTGTTAAATCACTCTTTCTCATGCCATTGTGAATGGATTCAGGAACTCAGGTGTACACCTCAGCAGTTTCTCTCTTCAATTAGAACTTATCAGAGAGAGCAGAAGGCTGTACAGATGAGTGTCAGCAATACACCATCATCTACAGGAATGATGTACAACATGGGCCCATTCTCTGCAACTCGGCAGGGTCAGGAGCAGTAAGCTTAGAAAACGTTGCTCTCCACGCAGAAAGATAAAAGCCTAGCTTTGTGCCGTTGCTTTTTATATACCACCAAGATAAGTATTTTGCCACTCTGTACAAGTGGGGACCAGAGAGATTCCACGAGAAATGGAAAAGTGTGTCTCTATTTATAATGTTCAACAAAACAAGATTGTTTTCCTCAGAGCAAAGCAAGACTAAACTGCTGAGTTTGCAGGGGCAAAGTCAATCTCTTTTCATCAGTGAAAGCTGAATGAATGGGAAAGGTGACTTCTAGCTTTCACATTTAGAGGGTGATCTTTTACACTTCCCCAATCACTATTACTGTTTAAAGGTGAAACCTGTGGGTTATAGATGTTATGACCCTTATCTATCTCAAACCCAGAACAACGGCTGCCTATATTATTTTCCTTCACAAAATTAGCCATAGAAGTTCTTGCCACTTTCTCTGACACTTTGGGATATAGTTCACATATTAATTATGATCAGCGTCTCATTAGCTGGAGCTGATATAATCCCTACAGGTATTCCAGCCAGCTGTTGCCATGGCACCCCTGTCTTGGTGAGCAACCAGAGTACCTGGGGTGTCATGAGTGATTTCCCACAAAGCAGACTTGCCTCACAACCCTTGACCAGCAATTCATACAATGAGCTGCTGTATCATAATCCATAGTGTTATTTCACCCTCACTCACCACTGCACATCTGCTCAGGTTTCCTCCAAAATAACCTGCTCTGTCATGTTAGGCAGTTACAAAGCTCTGACTCCAGACAACGATGGTCAGTGGTAGACACATAGGAAATTTTATCCCAGATTTTTGCATGCTACCTCTTGAAAATGGGTAAACATCACTGGAGGCTGTCAGCATAGCAAACACAAATGCTCCAGACCTCACCCTCTGCCATTAAAACTGATGGGAAACAGGAGGCTATGACAAAATTTCACAGTATAAAAAATCGGGCTTTTCTATGTAGTACTTGCATCACCACAACAGAGACCAGATCCAGAGTAGCACTTGTGATCCACAACAATGTAATTCTGTTTTGTAAGCAATGATGGTGATGATGGGTGCCTCATCTGGCTCTTGCATGAAGGAGAAAGGACAATATATAACAACAGCACCCTCCACTGGTGCAGATGAAGTAGTGATGTAGTAGATCTGTAGCTGTCAAGTAGGGGTTTGTAGCTCATGAAGTGGGAGAGAAGCAAGACAGATACTCTCCACCTTCTTTGTCCAGTTAGTTGGTCTTTGGGCTTGCCCCTCCAAAGGCACTGTTCCTTATGAAGGAGGCTGGGATCTAACTCACTGGAGTAGCTAATATTAGCACTTCCCACAAAGTATGGGAATTGGGGTAGACTTCCCCCTACCCTTTCTTCACTTCTTGGTTTCAATTCAGCATAAAAGGTTCAGTCAAGCTGCTCCTACATTATGAGCATTCACAGCCTGTTGTAAACAAACAAGTTTCTGTTCAGCAAATATCTGTCACTCCTGAGATGCTGCCGGGTAGCTTCCTAGTAGATAGTTACAATGAGAAGGGATGAAATGGGCTTTTCTCCCCTTTTGTCCCTTTCACTACAAAATTATATACCCCACTGTTGTAGTTCCTTCTGTGGGGCTGGGGACATTAAGCAGAACTAGCTGCCCAGCACAAAGAAGTCTTCAAAGGCCCACCAGGTAAGAAACAGGTACTTATCTTGATTAAAAGAGTATGAACAGCCTTTAGTTGGTGAAACTCAAAGATACATACATATCCAAAAAGAGGTTACAAACAGAAATTCCACGCTCCTAAAGTACTCTAGCAAGGCCTTGCAAGGAGCTATTTGGATGCAGGCAAGATGCCAAAGAAAGTGGTCTTCTGAAATGAAACACATTCTGATGAGTCAGGAAAGCTATAAGGTCACACGAAAGCAGTGATGAAAGCATGCAGAGACAGCTGTGGTGGAGGCAGAACCCAGCAAAAGCCCTGCAGGGAACACAGCACACTGTTAACTGTTTTACTGTGAGAAGCAAGCTGTAGATCATGGCCTAGAATATCTTTCCAAGCAAGTCCAAAGCACCCTCAACCCTTCAAACCCACCAACTGACCACAAGAACGAAAATCTTTAAATTTTGTTTTTGTTTCTGTTGTTGTTTTTTTTTACTGTTATTCCTCAGACACCTCTGAATTCTGAATTTTCCTGGTTGGAGATCGACCCTCCTTTCAAAACAAATCATAGCAAATTTCACTTGTACGGAAGCAAAAGTGTCAGCAAGACTCCAGCTGTGTTTTTGGACTTCCCATATTCAGTGTATGAAAACATGTAAGAAAACAATAGCTGTATTTTCTTGAATACTTTAAGACAGAGCATTGTTTTGGGAAGAGTTGGAAGAACATCATGATTCAGTACTGGTAGTGTCATGGCATATAAATACAGTTCTCACCGAGAGCATAACAATCACTTTGTTTTGATGTGCACAACTGACCAAGAAGTCATCACCAAAATAAACCTGATTCAAACATGTCAGAAATGTTTTTGTTTCCTTTCTTTTTGCTCTTGGGTCATATTCACTGCTGGTACGAGAGAGTAGAATTACACTGAAATCTATGGCATACATTCTGCATAGACCAGAGATTAATATATCTATAAATACTCATTTTCAAAATATCTCTTAGTTTATCTTTTCAGACTTTTTAAACTATGCCTAAATATTTTTAATTGTTCTTTACTTTGTTTACAGACATATGGTGAAAACCATGAGAAGTAGACGAGCACAACTCTTACCTCTCTGTGGGGGAGAATGTGAGTTTTTATTTGCATGTTTGAATAAGCTCTTTTTGGGAAGACAGAGGGTGACTGGAACTTCTTATCATACAGGTTGAGGGATTTTTGAGGTGTAAAGTCAAGTGTATATGATCAGCAAGGAGCAACAGGGCATTTGGTTAGAAATCTCCTAGCACCAATGGGACCCTAGATGCTTGCAAAACCCCACTTTCTATCCCTTCTCCGAACAACTGCATTATCCCCAGTGAGGTAATGATAGATGGACAGCTCATGGACACACCTTAGCTTTGTTTATTTTTAAATAAATGGGAGGGAAGATATTCACTTTTGGGCAATGTTTCCTCCAATTCTTTTTCTAGTCTCATTAAGCAAATATTGCAAATCACTGCTTCTACTGTGAATTCCCTCCCATTGCTTTCTCCCCTTCCCTACTTTCACACACTTGCAAGTGATGTAACATCTTCAGAGATTTTCTATACAGACATTACCTCTCCTGGTTTCCTTAAAGGTATGAGTTTCCTCCTCTCCCACACTATATTATGATCTTAGGATAAGCACTGGTGATATTGGCATAGGAATGATGACTTGCCATGAAACTGCTCAGGGAAGGATACAGTCCACCACAGTAGAAAAGGGTACTTTGAGCATGGTACTCAGAGGCTGGTATTCTCCTCACTACTAAGGAAAATACATTTAGAAGTTGGCATTTGCTATCCTCAGTAAAATGTTAGGGAAAACAAGGCTCCTGTGTTTTTCACTTCTAGGTAAGTTAGAAGTGTACCCCACAGGTATGGCATAAAATGCTGAGCCCATCTTGCTACCACAGGGTAAGAAATACAGATGTCTTGTTTCAGCAAGTTTTACAGCATAAGTACCCCATGTTAGCTATCCATTGCAAAAGTCTAGGTTTTTGGCTACAAAACTAATATTAAAATTTGCACTCTCAGTATCTAGACAGTCTACTCACATTACAGCATTGAACAAAACACGATTACAGAAAGAGGGGATGATACAAGTTGTCACGGTGAGCCAAAGTTGCAATGTCTTCCCACCAAGTTAAATAAAGGTCTAATTCAATATATTACATGATATATTATATGATTCATTCCCACAGATAAGCCCACCCATGATTGTGGTTTTGAAAACACATGGCACATGTTCAGCTGCCAGCTCTGCTGCACATCTGCATGCCTCCATGGACCACCATCAGCAATGACCAATGGATCATCCACATCATAAACACTCCTTAGGTCCCTTCACCCCCCTTTACACAAAGTAACTTCATCCTAATCACAGTTGGATCAAGTGGCATTTTCCAGTCATCCTCTGGACTGCAGAAAGCTGCTTCTTTTTATTTTTTAAATGAAAGCTTAATTCTTATGCAAACTCCAAACCCAAACTTTGAAGAACAATGCTACTAACCTAAAGGCATAATATAAACCATCAGAGACAGCAAATCCATCACTACAGAATCAAGGCTTAACTAAATTCGGATTATCTTCTGACAAGCGATTTCTTTATTGTTCTCATAAAAGTGACTTCTAAATTAATGAGAAATACCCCGAGTGTTTATCCTATTGAGCTCCTTCTCCTGCTGCCTGAAAAAAATAATTAATCATTGTTTAATTAATTATTTAGTCATGTCCCTTTGGCAAAGATATATCTTCCTGCAAGCAGCTCTCAACACCACAAACTTACACAAAATCAGCACTCCCATCTCATTTGATTTAATAGGAGATTACAAGATAAATACCACTTAAATATTACATACTAAACAAATACAGAAAGAAAAGCTCATCCAGGGGAAAACAGCAAGTCAGGAATATTTGGTCTTATTTGTCTCCTCCTGTCATCAAGAAGAACACTTGAGACTTAGAATGGCAGGCCTGTTGGCACCACGGGATGTAGCTCTCATTAAAAGGAAGTACTATTTTTAAAATATAAAACAGATGTCTTAGCAGAATTCTAAACTGATCTACAATAACTCACAATCCACACACAGAAATAGAAATGGCCAAAGGCAGATTGACTGATGAAATAACACAATTAGGCAAAAAGTGAGGCTTTTCTGTTTTGTTTTGATTTTTTCTGCAGATAAATATTGACTAATGTGTCACAAAAGCATTGCAACCACCTCCCCACTAAAGATGAGTAACTGAAATTGATGTAACAACTTTTCTCATCATTATATTTCTTGGCTCAGGTGCAACTTGAGAAAAGTCCTTCCCGAGTGTACTTAGAAACTGTTCTGAAGCCACCAAATTGATGAGTAGCAGCAATGCCAAGTCTTGACTGTGAATGAAGAGGATATGACAAGAGATTTCTGTTATTGCAGGTGACAAGCCTTGTGGAACAAGTACATTTGAGGGACATTTGGGGCAGGAAAAGCAATTCAACCAAGCAGTGAACTTGAATGACAATAATTCACGTTAAAACCTGTCAGCATCCAAAAACACAATACTGTCTGAGAAATGAAGCTAGTGGCCTCATTCTCATGTGCCTCCTTTAAAAGCATGAAATCTGCCTCTCTTCTGAAAGGCAGCCGGGCAGCTCCTGGAACAGAACACACAGCAAGACATGAACCATTTCCTCACTCATTGCAATATTCAGTTGTTTTCTTTCCCTAATCTCAAATAAAATAGCAACTCCCTTCCCCTCCCAGCAGCTGCTCTGCCATTCATGCTCCAGATGAAGTGGCGAGTCTCTGCTGAAAAGACTACCCAGCATGTGTAGCAGAGGAGAAACTTCCCCATCCCAGGCAACCACCTATCTTAAGTTCTATTACTTCTTCCTGCTTCTTTACATCTCATCTCTCTGCTCATTCATGACTCCAGGTTTCTCCTGTGTGACACAGCCAGCTCTGCAGCACATGAGCTTTCTGGGGCTCCACTTCAGATTCAGGCTGTCAGGAGTTCATAATACTGATAAGAAATGTCCTGGGACTTTGTATATCACTACTTCTTGCTTGTAGAAGGACATAAGAGCACCAGGCCATGCTAATCCTTATCTCTTTCTGACAGCAATGCTGCAAGGCCAGGATGTCTCCAGTTCTGAGGATGAAAATCTGGATTTTGAGACTCTCTCACTGTTGCAGCAGCCTGCTCATGATGCCCCAAGGCCTGACCCTTCATACCTGCACTGCACCCTCAGTCAGAAAGCCCTGAGCATTTCTCCCCTTTCTCAGAGCTCACAGCTAGGGAGCCAGGGCTACACTTTTCACCAAGCTCAGAGGAAGCACAGACCGTGCTGATGGATGAGGAACAGTGGATACCGGCAGTGGGTGAACAAGGCTAAATATTTTAACACTCTCAGGACTCCGAAAAGCTAAGCAATACCATTCATAAGAAATCAGAAGATCCAGATACAAAACTGGTTTTTGACCAGACACCTGTGAGCACTGCCTCTGACCCTCCTGTTCACAGACTTGGGTAGAACACCATTATTACTCCCATTTTTTCCATATTGAAATCTATATTCACCACATCCCACAGAGGACAGAGTAATAATCCCTACCAGTCAACATCAGAAGGTCAAAATGTGTTCTGTTCTCTGTCTCCTAAGGCTTTTCACCTCTTCCACTACCTCTGCCCCTTGTTTACTCACCATGAGCATCAGCTGTTTGGTAGAACCCATGGAGGAAGCCCCAGCAGCAGCAACTCTCACCTGAAGGAGATCTGAAGAGTGGCTTGGGGAGAGAGAAGAGAAAACAGGTTACTTAGAAAAATCTTTTTGCTTTGTTTTCTAAGTCTAGTGGGAGGAATCAGTGCCGAATCTCAGCTGAAAATAGAAAGCTTTTTATTTAAAACACCTTCTCAGATTGACTGAGGAAAGAATATTTTATACAACTAATAAGGTCTGTATACTTTATATACACTTTAAAGGGAATGTATAAATAATAAGTTTTTAAAATAAACTTAGACATTTTAATATCAGCAAAGTATATCGTCAAAGCTAGCTGTTAATTGTTAAACTTGAGCATATATCCAAGGTTATTACTGCTCCTCAACTTAATACTGTGTTAAGTGCATTAAGATAAAATATGCTGGTTTATTTATTTTTTGAAATGTGGAAATGTGTATTTCTTTTACCCTTCCAATATGGCTGTATGCAATTTCTGATCCTTAAGGTTATGTAGGATCTTGTTTACAGAATAACAACACAATATTTATTCGAATTTCAACTTTTTATTTTTCTGCTTAGAGGTTTGTTAAGAGAGAAAAAATGCACAAACGTACCTTAGTATGCAGATCAGCTTCATCTGCAGCCCAATGTACCAACTTTATTTGCATGCATTAATTTTATTTGTTGCTTCAAACATTACTTATTATTTCATAAATATATATGAGTGTAGAATCCATGTGCTAACTTAATTATAGAAAACATCTTTCTCATCTTTAAAAAATATATATATAAAATCTAGGATGCCAGGGAGGGAGGGAAGGAAAGGGCATGAGAGGGACGGGGTTGAGGAGGGGTAGCAATTGCTTTTCAACTCTTGTGTGCATTGTAAGCACAAACATATTTGCTGATTCAAGGCTAACAAGCTATCAATAAACCCAGTATACAA
>JANHGB010046350.1:13235-44654 GCA_026283785.1 Coracopsis vasa | reverse complement strand
GAGTCCCTCCCCAGCATCCTTGTAGGCCCCCTTCAGATACTGGAAGGCTGCTATGAGGTCTCCACTCAGCCTTCTCTACCGTTAGTATCTATCGTTTTGGATAGACTGAAATGTTCAATATTGTAATACACATCCCAGTGTATAAGAAACATTTTAAATTTTTTTTTGAGGATTTTTTTTTTGTTTTGAAACCAATACTTTAGCAAAATCTGTTCAATTTTGTGGAACATTGTGATTTCAATGGAACTGCATAATCTGAGAACAGGATTTCAGTGAAGTTTCTTCAGTGTCTTAAACTACAGAAGAAAAAGACCTTCCATAAAATTAAGAGTGTGCAGAATGAAGGCGTCAATCCTGAAATTGTTTATGTAAATGTAGAGCTTTAGGAGTAAATGTAGAGCTTTAGCAATATGTGTGTTCCAATAAATTGGCTGTGTACACCAAGTTACTCATGTGACAAGTAGTCTATCAGAATTGAGTCCTTTCTATTTGGCAAGGCAGTGGAGGTCTTGGCTTTAGAGGGAGACAGTAGAACTGATAATAGAACTTGATCTGGAATTCTCCATCAAAATTATTTTTCAATAGAAATAATTCATGCTTTGAACTTAGAATTAGCATTAGTATGGGTCAGTAATAGAAGAACCTAATTTAATTTTGAAAAGTGGAAAATCACAAACTTTCAAAATTAAGAACTTGAATTTGAAAATATTTTATGGTCACTACTAATGAATATTGCATTTAAACGGAATGGGAGGACATTCAACTACACTTAGAAAGCAATCAAGTTATTATTATTATTATTGCCTGTATTTTTATGTTTGGAATAAAATTTATCAGCCAAAGCTATCAACCTAGGGCTATATCAATTTAGCAGTTTATTTAACCTGGCAATACAGGATTTTCACAAACTTAACTGCTTATTCATGAATGCCATTTTGGAGCATAAGAATCTTGCTAATTCTAGAACTTGAAATAATTATGAGAGTTTTAAGTGAGAATGCTTGCCCCAAACGACATTTGAGTCGGGTTTAGGAAAGGAATCAAAACTCACTGCCTGTACATTCTCCACACCTCCCCTACAGCTGTTTACCAGTCACCCTTGCTGGGTAGCATGTGTGGGGAGCAAAAGAATGACGAGCTGCCTCCTCAGTAAAGCTTCCTGGGGGACACAGCCAAAATTCCCCATGTCTTGGCTTTGATGAGCCTGGATGCTCTGTACATGCCTTCCAGACCTGCTGGACCTCCAGCACAGGCCCACGTGCGCGCTTGCAGCAAGCAGATAGTATTTGAGATTCTAACTAAAGAATATTAAAGGAGAAAGCAATGAGAAGATTGCAAAATAGCATTTAAAATATTTCAACAGTTAAAATGCACATAGATGGTGAAGTGTGTGTCCTTCAGGCCCCACTGAGATGAAGAACCTTTATTCCACAGGTATCCTAGGGCAGGCAATTGTAACAAAAAGAACATAAACCAATAATTACATTTGGTTTTTAGATCTTTCCAGACAAGACAAGTTTAAGCCTTACATGACAAATAGCACCAGTAGTCAATAGGGAGGAATTCCAAACTCATTGCATGTTGCAGTCAAACACAGAAGCACTGCTATGAAACCTGGGGCTGGGAAATTTTACACAGGTGTTAATATCCAGCATATGCTTGAGAGTAATTTGATTTCACGTAATTAATTAAATAAATAAGAAAAATTTGGTATGTGAGTGTACCTATAAAGTACAGTATGAACAAGTCAATTCAATTCAGTAAAAAGAAAGTAGACAACCAAAACCTGCTAACTACATCAGTGGGTAACCAAAGATACCAGAAAGTCACTTTTTTTTCACATTTACATGATTACAAAATATGGAGACAAATGTCACTCTTTAAAGCATAACTTGAAACTGGGAGACTACCTGTTATTAAAATAGGTTGCTTCATCCCACGTAATCTTGACACTTTCAAATAAGCCTAAATTTAATTAGCTTTCACATCACCATATTCCTCTCAATCTTGTTATGTGGCAAAACAGACTAGCTGTGGAGACAACTCACTTTCTCAAATAATGCTTATGCAGCCATATTATGCATACTGTTCATCACTGAGGAGCAAAATCTGTTTTCCTTAACACCTAAGGTGCACAGGGAAAAAAATGTTATGAGTCTGTTGCACAGTTAGTAATGAAGCACTCAACCATATGAAAATATCATTTTGTTTATGGAAAATTTTACAGTTTTGCCAGTTTTTTATTATGAAAAGAACAAAAACATAAGTTGGATGTTTCTACAGATTAAGAAGTTATTTTTTTCAGTCAGTTATTCTGCTTGTAGGACAATCTAGTTGTAGATAAATTTAGAAGATTGATTATGATAAGACCAAAACAATCTGTTATTTTGCATGGTGAAAAAACCACTGCAGTGGAAAGCAATTTCAGAACAGAAACTTGAAAAATATACCCTTTTCACTTCTTCACATCAATTTTTTTCTTGAAATTTGCACAATTCCTAGAAATATTTTGATGCTTTTACATCTTTACATTTTTCATTCTTCTCTGAAAATAATCATGCAGCTCTAGATCTACAGGAAGAATATGATATCCTATTGGATGTTACTGGGAAAACCTGCAGCTGTCTGTTTTAAGGTATATAAAGACAATAGTCTAATCAGCTGAAGAGAATCACTGTGTCTTAACCATATAAATTTAAGTATATATACACAATTATCACACTTATATAGTAATATACATATATATATATATACATACACACACACACACATGAATACTATTTTCCTATTCCTCCTGGTCCATAATAGCAGCTGAGTTCCTCAGGCACCCTACCTTTTTTTTTTTTTTCTTTTTTCCACCCCTAATAGAGCAATTCCCTCTGTGGATTTATGGATTTATCTCTTTTCTTTACCTTTGTTGGACTGGCTTAATGTAATTCTTTTTGCTCACATTACTATGCAAATAGTATTTGTTCCTTTCGCCCGGTGTTTACAGAATATGTCATTTTTATGTTTGTGCCCCATTCTTGTAAGTGCTTAATGCTGTGTAATGGTTATGGATTATCGGTAGTTTGCAGGTAAGTAGAAAAAATTACTCCAAAATTATGTCTCTCTGAAGGTCAGAGATGCACAGCTAGAAATGGAAGCTGAGGCACTAGGTTCCCAGGCTGTAGCTCCGGTCATGCCTCCTCTTACAGTACAAAATTATTTTATCACAGATTTTCCAAAAAATATGGAGAACAATTTTGATGCCATGAGGGGAAGGTAATACATGATAATCACAGGCTGTTTCAGCAGCAATGAGAAAAGGCTAGTATAGCCTTGAGAGAATAGTCACTGGCTGGTCTAGATAGTAAACTGTGCTATCAACTGATATGTATATTGTTTTAAGCTTTCTAAAAAGTATTGCTTCAAAGTAGTGTTTTCCTCCTGCTTCATTACTACCAGTATCCCTTTTTAGGCCATTTACTCTTAGTTATTACTGATCTTTCCTTAACTTCTGTGACACTTTCTTCCTGCCTTTGTTTCTTTTATTCCTCAGATATGCTTTATTGCAGTTCTTAATTTCCAGTTTTCACTTTGCATAATTTACCAAATTGTCACTTCCTACTTAATTATTGACAAATTATTTTATTTGCCCCCAGGGGAAAAAAAAAAAAAGAGGGAACTTGGAAGTTTTCACTAACAATTATATGTGATGACTGAGGGCAAAATTCACACAGAGACTTACAGCTAAATACATTAAAGGTTTTAGGCAGCAGCAATGTGACTTAGACGTATTTGTCTGTATCAGCAAGTAATTCAGCGCAATAGGAGCAGACTGGTAGATCAAAGCAGCTGTTGCTGAGATTCTGATATTTAAGGTATGTGATCGATGTGTTTTACTATGGACTAGATTTAGTTTGATATTTTGGACCAAATGTTACTACCTTGTATGTAGTCTGAGGCTGTTCAAAGGACTAATTAGTTCAGCTCCTTTTGTCCCCACTGTGGGTTGTCGTAGATTTGGTACAGTCTGTAAGCAGAGCTTCTAATTTTCTTTGCTTTAAAAGAAATCTAACCCATACACACTGAGACTGCTTTGCAAACCAAACCAATATATGGTAATTGGGAATCACTACAAACCCACACTACCTCTCCCAGTCAAATGACAGTTTCCTAGGCTCTGAAAAGTAAACTCCACCGCCACCTTGCCCCAGAGTTGCGCATACCTAGCTCATTATTTAGTTTTAAAATTTGTATTTGTGTGTGTCCTCAGAAGAATCTTCAGTTTTCTGAAGACTGGACAAGTTCAAGGACTGTGTAAATCTTTCACCGTGCCAGCTCAAGGACTAAGTACTGCAACCAGGTACCCATTCATTGGGCAGCTCTGTCAGGCACTAAGGTAAACAGTCATTCGCCTCTTCTGTGTGGGAAAACAGATATTTAGTTCCCCCATTCTGACTATGTAGTGACATGGTTCCTACAGGTGTGGCCAGTGTTTTGTCTCAACAGTCTCTGAGAGTAGCAAGTTAGCTGAACTCAACACAGGCTGCCAACTCTTTGGACAGCAAACCTAACCATAGTGCTACTAGGGAAGCAGCAGCACATCTCTTTTCTGTTTATTGTAGAAGAAAAGCTTTACCCCATTTCTTTCTCCAGTTTCTGGAAAAAAAAAAGTCTACTTTGGTAACAAATTCTGAAGACTGGACAGGGAGATGCACATCCTGCAAATCTTAAGCAGGGTGCTTAACTTCTGTCTGGGTGAAATTTAAAACAGAATTAATGATTAGCATTCCCTTCTGTATCAAACCGTCAGTCAAGTGTCATGACTTTATGTAGCCCTCTCCTCTGCGTGCAGGTTGCCCACTACCCAGTCTGTACCACTTACCATCCTAGGGAATGGTGTCCGTCTCATAAACACTGATGCTCCATCTAATGTGAGCTAAGATGCCAAAAGTGACATAATGAATTGCTTTGCCTTTTAGTATCCAGACTTCTTATTGAATGCAACAATCAACCATTGCAAATGTCAACTGACAGGTGCTTTAAAAAGGCTTGCTCTCTACCACGACTTAGGCTTCTTATGCTGAGCATAGGAGATATATGAGTAACAGCAGGATCCAGAGAAATTAGCAAGCAAGAGAAGTGAGAGCTTCCAGGAAATATGGTGGAACAGTAATACACATACAAGCTACACTTTAAAGGCATCTACTTTCAGCACTGGGAAAGTGTCTACTGTTCCCTGAAAGGAAGCACATAAGATAGATCTGTCTTTTTTCCAAAATAATTAGAACATGCTGCTAATTTGATGCCCAAATATCCAGTAATTAGAGCACTTAGCATTGAGGTGGATGATCTTTTTAAAGCATACCACATTTCTGAGTTGGAGAAAAAATTGCACTCACAGGCACTTTCAGGTCAGAAGCGTGCCCTAACTGCTGACTGAATGGTTATTTTAGGATGAAGTTAGTGACTTTCTCCTCTTGAAACTTTGCCAGTTTTGGTAATTGATTAAATAGCTAATGGAATTGGAACTTAAACCTGACCCCCTTTCTTCACAGAAGAGTGGGCTAACATTGGTCTGTGGAGTCAATTGCTTGCTATTTGGCTGAATAAATATTTAAAAGCAAACTGAACCATTCCAAGAGGGAAAAATTAAACAGTTATCTTGCCAACTAACAAGTACTTTCTGGTTAATGGGAACCTTCTGGGAGTCAGTCAGTCTCAAATCTAATACTCTCTATAGATCAGATTAAGTGGGGCTGTCTGTCTCCCAAAAGAGAATTTCATTTACTGTGTTTTCAGAAAGTCTTGTTTTCTTTTTTCCTACCTTTTCTTTTCCCACCCCACTCCACCCCCATACATGTGGCACCTGCTCTGGCAAGCATGTTCTCAGAAAATGTATTGGTGCTCTCTGCAGGGCAAGACTGATGCCCCTTGCAAGCAAGTTCATACTCTCAAGAACGTGGCAGGGTCAGGGCTTGAGGGACCTGGCATGTGAGTACCACGAGTACATGCAGTTGGATGGGGGCTGGAAAGTGTTAGAGCTGGCTGAACGCTCTACTTAGCATTGTCAAAAGTGGCAGCTAAATCCCTTGATAGACTTTATTCTTTATATTTCATTTTAGGGTGTTAAAAAGCAATGCTCCTAAGTGCCTTTAGAAATACAGAGTTGCTAACAATGGAAACCTTCAGCAAATGCAATGTTTTATATCAAGTGCTTAGTATCCAGTTTGTGAAACTGAACATCTCCTTTCACATAGTAGATATAGTGCAATGAGTGATAATACGGCTTTCCCACAGTACTTCACCACTGTGTCTCCGTTTGTTATTAGAAGGTATTCAGGTCTGTGGTAAAGGCATACAATAAATTAATGTCCAGAGGAGTAGAAAAATGTTAGTTCAGGGAATAATGCTTCAAATGAAAGTAAATATCTATCACTTTCCCATAGATATTAATTTTTGACAGACTATTTACTCAAAAAGGTCTTTACTAGCCTTTTGTCACTATTTAAGATATTTTAAGTCTTTGTGGCAGAGACTTTTGTCATGTTTCCTCCTGTATTCTTGAAAACAATATGTCTTAACATGGTAACTTGACTTAATCCAACCTAGCTTTTATATCTTATTTTACAAAGCAAGCTCTTACATAAATTTCTGTAGCACTAAAAAACCTTTGATGAAGTCCTTAGAAATCTGATTTATTCAAGTTGAATTAGGCATTCATACTTCCTAATGCTCCTTGAGCCATTATCAAACCATAGATATGATTCAGTGAAAGCCCTAATGTTTGTGGTAAGTCTTCTCTGGTATAGATAATGGAAGAGAAGAAACCTTTGGAATTTATTACTCCCTGTTTAGACTGAAACCTTTCTGAAGCAGGAATAAGTTGACAAGAACATTAGAATTTCCCAGATAATTATCTTGTCAATGGCTGGAAATCTGTTGCTGGTAGGCAGGCAGTAGGAATGTGTTTTATTGCCTCCTCCAACATAAAGAAAAAGTGTTTTCTTGCAAAAATTTAATCTAAATTGTAACACATTGGAGAGGATTATTTTTCTAATTACAGCTTGTGGTTTCATAGTTGCATGTATAATTTTTCTGTGATGAGTAGCCTGCAATTCTTTGATAGACCAATTTTGACTTGTATTCTTCTGAGACTTACAGTCCAGTGACTAGAATATATCTATTTTACACTATCTTAATCTTACAAATTACTCTTGGGTTTATGTCTCTTTCTGAGTTCTGGAAAAGCTAGCTTTTCTGTCTGAAGCGTAGATATGCCAGAATGGTCTTATTTCCCATTAGTCAAATCCTTGGCTACTAATCGGTTGCACATTAATACACCTGGGAAAGCCAACTTTAAGCATTTGCATTTTGAAATCCTGAGTGTTTTTTAAAGGCAGTGAATGAAGTTAGAGTTGTGCCTCTGACCGTGAAGTATTTAACTAATTTAAAATATAGCCTAATCTTCCATGTGAAGTTATCTTTTAGGTTTAGGTACAAACATGGCAATGTATTTTAATATCTGGGGTTTTTTTTCTCCTTTTTTGTCGCTAGTAATCTGCACTTTTGCCTCTCCTTTTCTGTATTTTCCCATCTCCTTTAGCAGTATTTTATCACTGAGGGCAATGATCCTACTTGTAATACTGTCACTGACCCAAAGTTGTGAGTCTGGAGAGGTTCACTCATGAGTAGCTTTCCTCCCATCTAACTTTTGCCACCAAAACTAAGCTAACATTTGAGGTATCCTCTGTAATTAGGAGGGAGAAAGACATCTCCAGGGGGCAATTGACTGTGCTTTCTGGACTTCTCTCTTAAGAGAATTTGTCCCTCTATATAGGAAAGAATCTGTTTAGGACTATAAAGGAGCTTCAGTGAGTACCATGGAGAACAACTTTCTTAAAAAATGCCATGGTATTACGACTATAATTTCTATTTATATAAGACTTTCAGTTTCCAATGTAATCACCTATGATTGACTTGAGCTGTGTGTAGAGAACAGGAAAGGAGCCAGATGAGCTTGCTGTGCTATCCCTGCAGTAGGGAGAGCAGTGGAGTATGGTACAGAGACATTGGAGCTGGCAGTGCAGAAACCATTGTGGGACTAGAGCAGCACAGCTGTGTTCATGCAACACTGCACACCGAGTTAAAAAATATTGCTGAAACCAGCTTCATTCACTGGCACAGTACCCGAATCTATATGAAATTTGTTTATAGCAAATAGACCAGTAGAACAGTCTTTATGTTTAGCAAGTTCTTTTCAGTTTACCACTTTCTTCCAGCTTCTTACTTGGTTTTGAACAAATCATCATAAAAATTCAGCAAGCTTAGACACATCTTGTGCAAGTTTGTTTTCCGTTACAGAATACGTGCTCTCCTGGGAAGAAGTGCAGTCATTCCTTTTTTCTTGCTATTTCTGTATGTAAGCTTACCTATATTAAGGAATATGCCAATCATAGAAAAAGTGAGAGCATCCTGATACTCAGTTCTGGAGTAGTAGTAGTAGTAATGTAACTTCATTTAATTACAGAAAAGTCCTTTCATTAATTTGTGTGAATGAAGACAAGCTGAATACTAATAGACAAGTGCATACCATTAATTACTGCTAAAATGAAAGGATACACAATGCAAACTTCACAATAAATGCTCACAGCGCTATTCCAAAGAAGATTTCTGAAGCTGTTTGTGACATATCAATACATCTTTTTAGAACTGCAAGGCTATGGAGGAAAAAACTGCAATCTTCTCTGAAAGCCTGCAATGCAAACCTGAATTTCTGTGCAGTTACTATCATTTTGCCTCCTAAATGAATGTAATTTAAATTAGAGCTTGTAACATTAGTGCTGTATACTGTTTTTTAAGAGGAACTGTTTTGACTGGGTAGAATCAAATTGTCTTTGCCAAAGGAAGTATCTTTTACACTGGGGTGGAGACTGTTCCCCATTTTCGTTTACTACTGTTTTTCACAAAGACTGTACTATGTTATTTCACCAAAAAGTCCTTCTAGCTTGGGAAATTAAAATCTATGTGTAAGGAAATCCTAAACCAATTATACTGAGGGCTCAATTAATTTCATCGCTGTTATTCTCAGCAGAGGTGTGTTGGGAGCTTATCTGCTGAGAGGGAATTGCAAATGCCCCTGCCTGTGAACTGTCAGGATAGTATGAGCATTTGTCTATTTCCCTAAGTTACATTTGCTGCAGGAGAAGAGAATGGAGACAGCAGGTTTCTGATCCAGCTCTGTCTTCTTGGACAGAAAGCTGACTTCAAGTCTTTTATATATACACAAGTGCTTTACTGGGCTTTTGGGTTAAATGTAAAAAGACATACAAAAAAAAAGGAACTAAAATTTGTTTTACAACAGCAGTATATTCACTTTACACTTACAAATTGGCTGAGTAATTTCTGTACTGTTTATGGGCACATGAAAAGACTTGTGATACCTAATCTTATTATTTTATGATATGTTCTATGCATTTTTTTCTCTTAATGCTCAAACTTAGAAAATCAGTTCATTGCATGAATATCTCAGGCCATTAGACAGAACAGAAAAGAAAGCTAGGAATATACATGGTACACTTTCTATGCATAATCCTTCTTCTAAGCCTAATAAATATTATTGTTTTCTCAGTTAAGTTAGCAAACAAATATTATTTTAAGTATTTAGGTTAGATGACATGTTTTAGTCTGAAACAAATTATGAGCAACTTGTATGAGCATGTACTAATATGAGCAATAGAACTGCTAGATCACAGAAGTTATAACTTTCAGCTAACGGAGTGATGAGCGATGAAAGTTATTCAAGTTACTCATATCTGTAGCAAAAGGATGGCATTGGATGATGTATTATGAATTCTAGGTTTCTAGGTATCATGACTGTAGATGACAGCTTCAAAATACATCCCATAACAAAACAAAACAAAAATAAGAAAAGTGTATTTTGAAAGGTGCTTAAATCACATAATTCTGAGGAAATCTCATAGTCTCTCGTGGCTTGAATTACCATTTTTTTGGCTCTTTTGGCATTTCTGCAGTCCAGTCTGTACCTGTGTGGCAGTTAAGATGAAGCCTGGAAAGTCACAATGATTTTCAGTGAATCCACTGAAGTCAGATAAATTTGTGCTTCAAAAATGGGACAGGAGACTTTTTTTACACATGCTCTTTATATAATTTGAAAAAACTCCAAGAATTTTTTTTCTCATCCCTTTTGAGAACTATGAAGTTGTGCAGAAATAAAGGCATCTTTTTGGCTTATAAAAGTTTTACTTCTTGTGATAAGAAAGTAAGGTCAGTAGGAATAAAATGGCTGCACTTCTACATGGAATAGTTTTCATGAGCAAACTGTTAAGAAATTATCATTTTGAGATAGAACTTGAACTATCTTAACCTTGGTGAATCTTAATCCCAATTTACCTCCCATACTCTGATGATCATATACTTAGGCAGGTAGTACTATTGACATCAGTGTGATTACTCACCAGTAGGAATATAAATCAGGGTGGGTAATCAGTATGGAAATCTCTAATGCTATAATTATAATCTTTTGCAAAGTAGTACTCCCCTTGACTGCTCATCTTGCTTCATATCTAAAGTTAAGCCTTACACTTGAATCTTCGGTTAGTATGTCTTTCTGTTATGGGATAATGTGCGGGGAATTGGCGATGCTTACTAATTATGATTTGATGTCATAAGATGCAGCTTTCCCAGAGCAGCTGCTTTTCCTAACAAACATAATGGTCTATACTAGGCCTTTGATTTTCTGCATATTTTACTTGTTCATTAGGTCTTGCTCTTTGTATGTTACTGTTTCATTTGTTGTACTTATTCTAGTGTATGTTTCAAGATGGTCAAGTATTTTCAGCTGTGTTTTCTATTTTGCTTCTGCAAAAGTTGCTGAAAGTTTGGATAGGCAGGTTTAGATTAGAATTTAAGAAAATAATGGGAGAAAGGGGTCAGAATCACTGGGTACTCAGCTGGAGCAAAAACAGCGGAGGTGCACAAAATTAGGGGTATATGTTTTTCTACTGCAGTTTTGAGAGCTAAATGTCTGCACATGAGCCCATTCCACTTATTGCAAATTGTTCCTCTGACTATCGCTTTCACTTGGAAAATACTCAGGTCCTTGGCTGTGTACTGCCAACATTCATTCTGAGCCCTCCAAACGGACAGAGAAGGTATTGTTTAATATCTTGTGCATCTGATGATTTCCCACTTTCACAGGAGAGGTTCTTGTTTGAGTTTTGCCTAAGAAAAAGAGGTAGCAGTATTTCCGTGACTTACGCTTCGTGTTTACTAAGTAATTTCTTTTAACATTAATTACAATGGATTGTATTTGAGTTTAAGCTTTATGTGTGTTTTACTGTTTTAGGTACTTTTCACTCCATAAGCGCCTGTATATTCTTAACTTATTATTAGCACTGTGCTGTAAGAGATTAAATACATTATCTACTTGATAATTTAAAAAATTAAAAGTATTTTCAAATTTTTCTGGGTAATAATACCCAGAAGCAATAACCACTTCTATTTTGAATTTTATTCCCATACAACGTTCTAGACCATGGTATTCTAAATACTTATAAAATCAGTGATTTCATGGCAATATGAAATTTTTTCCAATATTTTCAGGAAAACTTTTGGTTTACTGTATTTTATTCAGATAATTGAATTTTATGGCTTTTGTTACAGTCTCATTAAATTTGAGTCTGGTTCACAGGCTTTTATTTATTTATTTATTTATTATTTGTCAAATGGATTTTGAAAATAGAAAAGCTCAATTCATTTACTGTGATACCTAATTTGCAGGCCAACAGTGTATCCTCTGAGTGACTTAGGGATCACTGTGCTCTTGTCCTATTATATCTATTGAAGGATCATCAACTGGCTATACAGATAAATATAGATTTTTTGATAGATTTCACCTTTTTTCTTGTGATACTAAGAAAGTCCTTGGAGAATTTTAAGTACGGAGTTACCATCCTTTTGTGAAGCAATTCTTATAAAATGCCATTGGATGACATTCAGAAGACTAATGCTGGACACCAGACTTCAGAGTAAGGAGAGACTATTCAGTTTTTATATGTATTTTGAAAGATTTTATGTTCCTGAATGTTAGTCATGTTTTGCAGCTCACATAATTTTGCTTCAGACATTGGCAAATAGTATCAAAGGAAGCATATTTTGCTTCATACTCTTCCTGTTATTTCAGTTTAGCAGTCTTCCATTTAAGGAGTCATGCAAGCACACAAAATAAGCGCAGGCCTCTAGGAAACCCTTTATAGCATCATTCGTATTGCTCTGTGACCCAGTTTCCTTGTGGAAGGTCAGAGCATCACAGATGTGTTGAAGAAAGAAACAGTCATTGGTGTCCTGAAGATCTGCTATTCATTGCTTTTTGAAGCTGGTCATACAAGGTCACAGCAACCAGCACAGCTACCCTGGGTGCCCTCTGGGCTTTCTCTGCAGACACCCATCAGCTGAGGAGCTGTCATGAGGAGCACACCACAGAGATGAAGGGAAAAGTTTAACCTCACAGTCCTTCACTAGCACTATGCCAGGCTCCCAGAATAGTCTTGGCAGGTCTGGGATAATAGAACTTCTTCACAGAGACTGCAGAGCCAACCATGATCTATGTGCTTGTTTTCGAATGGAGGGAAAAGGCCCCTGTAACACCTGTCCTCCAAGAAATCCTGATCATCTCCTGTTCACTACTGTTGAATAAAATTGCTTGATAAATTATTTTCTAATTAAGGAAATTATTTTTTTCCTCAAAACCAGAAGAAGACCCGTCCCCAAATTCCTAGCCAAAATATTCCACAATTGGCATTTGTCATCTTTGTTATATACTGTTTAAGGGGACTTAACTGTTGTATTCCATGTCATTTGATTTGTGTGTATTACAGCCATAGTATAGTTACCAGCCCATTCTCCAGAATTTGCCAAGTCTTGCTAAAAGCGATAAATTTAAGTCCTTGGAAATTAAGATTATTTTTATGACTGTATTCATTGGATAAAAAAGGAAGTTTTTCTTCATATAGATGCTTAGTGAATGCTAAATGAAACTGAATTATGCTGAATATACACATATTTACATTAAATAATGTGAAACTTTGCATACATAAAATTAGATCTTTAATGCTAATTTTAAAAAATTGCTTGGGTATGGTCAGCATAATCTATTTTTTATTAGCACTTCAGATTTATCCTGGTTTTGATTTTTACTATGTCTTTACAGCAACAATCATTTTTGTTTATTTAAGAAAGTAATTAAACTCAGTTCCGCATATATTTTTGGAGGTAATATAAAAAGCTCCTGCTGTGATAGCAAATGCAAAAAATCTGCTTTCTGGTTGAAACTGTTGCACTGATGATTAAGAATCTATTTTTCAACTCTAACTTTAGAACTTTCTTATTTATACAAATAGCTTGATTAAAAAACCCCCACAAAACATCAAAACACCCCCCCAAAAAACCCAAAACCAAACCAAAACCAAAACATCATCCTCAACAACAAAAAAACAAAAAACAAACCCACCAAAACAGTTTCTTACAGAGTTCCTTTTGAGTGGAGGTAGTTTACATTTCCATTCACACTGGCTGTTTTCCAAGCCTTTAAATATCCATTGACTGAAATAGAAGAAAAGCAAATATAGCTTCAGTGATTAAAATCATAGAATTTTTCTTAATCTTCATCTGTCTTGAACAGATTTTGTGGGGAGCTATAACTTGTTTTGTTGTTTGGCTTGGGTTATTTTTTTTGCAAGGAACAGAAATTGTAATGAATAAAGACAAGTTTAAGATGTAACACTTCATGTTTCAGATATCTGTAGTTTAATGTGGACTCGTCAAGTATTACTGTAGTTGAGTGATTATGGACATTCCTGCTCTGCCATTTTCTCAAGGAGGTAGCATTTCCCTGTGAAGCCAGCGTGATGAAAGCTTAGTTTGGTTTGTCTGCTTCTTAAGAAAATTGAGAGAAACTTGGTTAGTGAATGACAACTTTATGTCCGAGGTGATTTGTCTCTTTATGATTAAAGATTTTTATCAGGAAGAAATTGCAGTGAACTTATCATTCAAAGTGGGTGATTTAATGATCTTTCAATATTGTGCTAAGACGTAGGGATAAAAAGATTTTGTTGCTGACTAGAAACACTGGCAGCATCTAACAAAGCAAGAATGTACCCCCAGGAAAGGGTCTTAAAGAAAACAAAGACAGAAAAAAAAATGAGATAAACCAGTTTTATCCTTTCAAAAGAGAGAGAAGGAATTAGAAGTATTGAAGACTGCAACAGCCACTGCAGATCAATTGTTGAAACCTCAGTGGCTGAATTGTGGAAATAATTTCTAAATGTGTTTCCAGTTAGAGAAATAGAAATTGCCTTTAAAATTAGTAAGAAAGGAAAGTAGATCTATAAAAAAAAATAAAAAATCAGGCTGTTTGTTAGCATAAATTCTAAGGGACAAATGATTTTTGAAGTGATAGGTGCCACATACCTAGTTTATACAACCTGGTTTCTGAAGTATATAAATGCACATGTCCCCCAAATTCCAGCCAAAATCTCCTTCTGGGGGTAGGCACATATTAAATACTTGAAATGTTTGAATACTTTGCTTAAAAAAAAAAAAAAAAAAAAAGAAAAGAGAACCCCAGTGTGACTGGCAGCAAAAGTGGTCATGTCCATGTCACTTATGACAGATCTACCCAGGATTTTTCAGTGGGAAAAATTAAATCTGTTTTATGTTAAAAGTAGGTTGTTCTTTAGGAAACAAGGAAGTCGGCACTGTCGGGGAATGGGACCACATGTAATTTCCAGTTAGATGGCCATCTTTCATGTCCATAGATATGAGCCAATGCCAGTTTAAAGTGATGGCTCTTCCCTGTGCGTGTTTGACGAGCTAAAAATTCCACACCAAACTTCTGTGGGGAACTGCGGTACATGAGGCCTAGTCATGGGGCTAGAAAGACCTTCCAAATTCAGGGATCCCGTCACAGTGCTAAACATATTCTTCTGTTCCAGAAAATCTAAGAAAACTTGTATACTCAAATATATTTAAAGAAATCATACATAATAAATCAAAAATTACTCCTGTAAACTTCTGAAAGTAGTCAAAGACATCATTTTCTCTGTTAGAGGAATTAACCAAATTTTCAGATTCAATACTAAACTGTTGCTCAAGTATTACGTTATATAAAAATTATTATGTTTGTTTGTTTGTTTCATTTTAGCGACATTAGCAGTGACTGGTACTTAAACTGCACAGTTAAGTAAGAGGAAGAGATAGTCCTTTTTCTAGAGAATCTATGGAATGTGTTAGAATCTGTTCATGCTTTGATTTAGGGATCATCATTGTCAAACACAGGAGGTGGCTGATACCAAGAACTGAAATTCTTTGTGTACTAGTCATGAGCATTAGGAAAATTTTAGACTGACTGAAGAAAGTGTTGTGGAAGGGAAACCTCCAAAAAACGGGATCGTGCTTGACCCTTTTTGCAACAGCCCCTAACTCTATATGACTAGAGCTGGCCAAACAAAGTAATGAATAATAAAAATAATTTCCACTAATTCTATTTAAAGCCAAATATAGCAGGTGGCAAATTGTTTCTTTTTAATCCTAAATGAACAGCCAAATTAGCTTGAGGCAGGGCTGTGTTTAGATACTGAATTAGGCAAAATAGTAACTTCTAAGTCTTGAGTTGATAGCAAAGACACATAAATTTTTTTCATTCCAATTTGCTTCTTGGTGATGGTCTTACTAGCAGGGAGCAGTCTGTTTAATGTCTCTTCTGCAGTTGTGACATTTTCAGTCTTCCTTTTTCTGTATCTTTTTTAATGGTCATAGCATTAAAAGCTAGGGAGAGGAAATATCACATCATCTAGCTTGACCCACCTGCTTTTATTGTTTGATATTCAGCTTCATTGTCTTCTGCCTTTAAAGGGTCAATGCTAGAGCCTGTAACTGATCACATTTGCTTTCAACTTGGGAAACCTGAGGTGCTGTTACTGCATTCAGTTTTGTTCTGTTTTGGTGGCCTTAGTTGTCACTAGGTAAAGCTTTCCCCATTCCCGAGAAATGAAGTGCCGCCTGTGAATAGTTCCCCAAAACAAGCTCCTTTTGTCTGAGGTTGTCTCAATCAGCAGAATCAGCAGTATAATAAGAACGCCAGTTTAATTTTTAGTAGGAAATGCTTGACTTTTTTAACAAGAGAGGAGCACTTGATGTTGAAAGAAAAGCTCTTTTCATGACCACTGGAATTAGTGGACAGGGACAGTGAGGGAGAGAACTAAGGGTGGGAAACTGGCTTTCTTCCAAAACAAGAAAAAGCTACATTTAAGGACATAATTGAATGATTTGGGATTACTTTAAAGAATTAACCCTGCGTAACCTTTTAAAATGAATAAAACCTAAGTGTGCAATAATCCCGTGTGAAAAATATATAAATGAATTTTTGAAGTGTTAATGGATTAATGTACAAATATTTTAAAGTAGGAAAGCAAGCAACAACACAGTTGCCATCGGGGTATTGCCATCGGGGTTTAAAACACACACACAAGGCCAATTATCTACAGTGAAGTAACATTAGAAAAAGGAAATGAGAAAACTTTAAAAAAAATTAACATCTTCTCATCACACTGACTTCACTGCTGCTTGCTTAATATAAAAGGGTGTTATCACTTCTATTTCCTTTGAGGATAGGGAAGAAGCTATTATAGTGGAGAATCCCTTGTGCCAATGAGAAAATAGCTGAAAATAGATTGAAAAATGTGTGGGAAAAGGAGGCATAATCAAAACTAGTTTCCCTACAGAAACATTTCGGGGGGGTTTTTATATCCCAGCTAATGATGTATTTTACACATTTTTCTGTTTACCTAAAGAAGATGCTAATAGTATTTTATGTAAGCACAGAAAGGAGAGAAACTAAATTATGGCTAGTTTGCAGAGAACTCAAATTCGATAATTGCTACATAAAGCATGCTTAAGCAAAGATATATAAAAATCAAATAAAAAGGGGCATTCCTATAAATACTAAGTGTCTAATTAAGAGAGAATCATAGCTGAATCTATGACATACCCTGAAGGATAAATACGGGTTTGTGTGTGTAGAAACAGGCGTGGGAAGCAAATAAAATAAGAGCAATTCATCACCAAGGCACAGTGAGACTTGTCAATAACCACGCAAAGGCCACAACTCTAATCATCTTTATAAATGATTGCTGCATAACATAGGATGATTAATGTAAAGCATGCCTCCTTGAATGGAGGTTTGTAGTTAGGATAGGTAGAAGTGACTATCAAGTGATTGGCAATATTTATCTCATTCTAAGGCATGATTTTTCGTTTTCATGAGTAGTCCTCGCTGTATGCTCCTAAATACTGAAAGTATGTGTAATACCCAGACTGGAGAAGTACAAGGTCAATAGACATTTCAAGAGGTGGTCAACAGCAAAATGGGAATTTGGTTTTGTGTCATCAGGGAGGCAGAGATTTCTCTGCTGGTGACTAGGGCTTTTTACAGCAAGAATAAGACTGGAATGTTGAAGAGGTATTTAGCAGGAAATGCTAAGTAGAAGGGTTTGGGATGTAACGGAAAGGCACATATACTGACAACACCAAACTTGACAACCCTTTTGGTGAAGCAATTTTTCCTAACATCCAATCTAAACTTCCCCTGACGCAACTTGAGGCCATTCCCTCTTGTCCTATTGCTTGTTACTTGGGAAAAGAGATCAACAGCCACCTCACTCCACCCTCCTTTTAGGTAGTTATAAAGAGTGATAAAGTCTCTCCTGAGCCTCCTTTTCCTCAGGCTAAACAACCCCAGTCCTTTTAGCCACTCCTAGAGAGTCCTTCACTGGATTTGTTGCCCTTCTTTGGATACACTCCAGCACATCAATGTATTTCTTTAACTGAGCAGCCTGAAACTGAACACAGGATTTGAGGTGTGACAACACTCAAACCAACTTGGTGTTATCTGCAAACTCACTGAGACTGCACTCAACACTCTCCTCCAGACAAAAGCATTAAACAAAACTGGCCCCAGTGTTGAGCCCTGAGGAACACCACCTGTGACCAGTTCCCAACCGGATTTAGTTCCATTCACCACAGTTCTTTGGGTTTGACCTTGCAACCAGATTTTTAGCCAGCAAATAGTACATCTGTCCAAGCCATGAGCAGCCCGTTGATCCAGGAGAATGCTGTGGGAAACAGTGTCAAAGGCTGTACCAAAGTCTAGGTTGACAGCATCCACAGCCTCATCCACTAAGTGGGTCACCTTGTCACAGAAGGAGATCAGGTTAATCAGGCAGAATCTGTCTTTTATAAATCCATGCTGACTGAGTCTGATCACCTGGTTGTCTTATACATGTCACATGATGGCACTCAAGAGCATCTTTATGTGAAGGTAAGTTCTTGAAATAAACCAGTATAGTTGCAAGGTTAGTCTAATCAATGTAAAAAGACCAGATCAAATGTTTTCTTTAACTAACTGCCATCCTCTCCAAAACACCCTGAATTTTCCCTTTTCCATGCTTCATGAAAGTCATCCCAAATTCACTGGAAAAGGAAGCAATCACATCTTATGCAAACTGTTTTAAGATATATTCCCATTCACAAATATCTGTGTACTATATTGCCAAACTTTTGCTGATTAACATATATTTTTAAGTTTATAAATGATAGCCTTGTTTGATTACAATATAAAGATCAAGAAAAGCTATCATAAAAAATAGCCTCTTTATTACCCAATTTTCGATGTCTTCTGGAGCAGAATGTTGCTGAGGGTCCTGCTTTGCAGCTGAAGAGACAGGGAGCAGGTGGTGTAGCTCCCATGGGCTTCAGTAGAATAAGATTTCATTTCTAGAACCTGAATTCCATGTCAGATACATGACATAGAAGAGGGTGTAAGAGGCAGAACCTGTTGTCTGATATTAATCGTAAAAGGCCCACCAGTTCCCCAAAATTTTTTTCTCCTTTTAAGTTTCGGAAGTTGAATTTTCTGACAGATACATCTGTACTGCTTGCCTAATAATAGAAATCGTCTGTGTAATTTGGAGCATAAAAAGAGGTGGGTAAGCCTTTGAGGAAAGCTAGCTAAGCATGCAAATACTGCTTGTAATTGGTACATAAATTTAGATGATCTTGCTGCATATGTATTTCCTGCTTAATGGTGATATTTAGAAGCAATAAACTTGCTCTGCTTCTAAACCTTCCAGGCTCTAAGCAGCAATCTTTTGATGCATTTGACTTTACATAGGTTTTACAAGGGCCTACAGCTGAAATTGACTGTTATAAATGAAATGTGTTATTTCATCCATCTGCCCTTTTCCACAAATAAGAATAATAATAAAAATGCAGGACAGTATGGAACAATAGTTTGTAAGTAATTTATACTGTTTTCTCTTGTGTTGTTTCAAATTTAGGCTTAAACTACGCAGATCAAGCTTTATTTCGGCTGTCTTCTGCATAAAATGGTTTTGAGGATAGACTTCATTTAACCTCTTACATAGAATGTGCTGCTTCTTCAAAACTCAAGTTCAAGGTCACTTCCCCAATACTGTCGTTCATCCTCAGCACAAAGCAAGCTTAAGTGGTGTCATAAACACTGATTAAATTTTTTTTCAGGATTCTTTTTTCTTCAATTAAATATATCAGTCCCTGCTGAACTCATCCACAACTTCTTCCAACTACAGCTCATTTTTATTCTAATGCTAACTTTACTTAGTTCTGTCTAGAATTTTCCTTCTCCTTCCGTCCTGTTTTTTCATTAATTAATTAATTCTGCTCTGTCCTTCTTACCTGTTAGTTCTTCCTCTCTCTGCTGCACATTGTGTAGCTTCTGTGCTTTTTCATGTTTCTTCTAATCCCTCAGACCATGGTCCTATAACTAGCTACTTCTGTTGTTACTGTTTTCAATTTATCCAGGTCATGGAATTCTGGTAAATCCAAAAATTGAAGTGATAGAGAATCATAGTCCACTGATGACTGGTCACATCCTCATAAAGATTGGTAGTGTTAAGATGATTTCTGAGGCAGTGACCACAGGCATGTCTGCCTTTCTGGGCTGCAGGGGTAGATCACTTTGTGTAGGACTTTAAAGCACATGCAAGGAACAACAATGCTTTGATAAAGCTGAACCCCCAAAAAGATGTCTGGCTGTTAGCAAGATACCTAACATTGTTAGCAGCGATCTAACATTATATTCACCATTTTTCTTATTGAAACCAAAGCTCATACACACCACAGGAGATTTGCAGAGCTAAGTTAGGATGCAGTCAACATGTATGGTGATGGTGCTAATGATCACTTTTTATTACTATTTTTTTTTACAGGTAGCAGCAGTTACAGATTTAGTCCTCATCATTATAACTCCTGACAGTAATTGTCCCATTTAGTTTGTGTGCAGGTTTTGCACTGAAATATCATCGGCTGATGAATAAATGTTCCAATAATATCTCATCTACATCAGTTGTCACTGCATGCAATTATGAATATAATCATACGCACAAATAGTTGCATTGTCATTAAATCATGATGGTATCCTGGGCTGCATTCAGAAGAGAATTGCCAGCAGATCAGTTTGTGTTTTGCCACTGATGTTTCAGTAAACTCTTTTCAACACTTCTGCTCAGTCCTGTGGCCCATAGCAAGATTATTTGCTTAAATCATGGCACCCATCATCACTACTACAGTAAATGATAGGTCACTGTCACCAACGGGATTTGTTTGATTGTTTGATTTACTTGTAGCTAACTGGAGATATCACAAACCCAGCAATGTTAAAGAGCTACATTTACCAACATGAAATAACATTTTCATGGTATAAGAAGATATAAAAAGGAATCTTAATCTACCTACATGTATCCCATTAATGTTATGTTTTTAAACACAGGACATAAAGAGAGAATGGATTTTTTTTCTGTAGTAGAGTATAGTAGACAAAAGGTTTATTTTTATATTCTTTCAGAAAAGCAAGCATTTCAGATGCAGTTTTGACAAACTATAATTAATAGCTATTAAAATATAAAGGGAGAACAGAGAAGAGAAAAGTGTTAATGTCTTAGAGTAGTCATAACTTTTTTCCCTAGAAAATACTTGTAAAAATAGGTTTGATCCATTAGTCTCTTTTGAGTTTTAAAGATTATTGCAATTTGCAAAGAAAAAGCATGAGAAGCTGTTTGCCGTATAAAAAGGAAGATAAATAAGAGCGATGTGTATTGAGACCCTGATCCACTCATTGCTGCAAGAAGGTAGCCTTTTTCTTCTGAATTTTCTAACATCCGCTTAAACCCTTTATTTTCAGTTTCACCAATATACAAATCCTGAGCCTTGTGGCCATTCCATATGTTCTAGGTCGGGCATGTGGTCCCGACTGCTGCAAAGCTGATCTCCAGAAGTAATACTACACCTTCAAGGGCCTTCATGATGCTGCCTGTTACTGAGAAAGGCATTGCTATTGCTCTGAGAAACACTATATTCTCTGAAATATAAAATACACAGTAATGACAATAATACAACTAAAATATAAAAATACCATAAAGCATGAAGTAAGAATTTTATTAAAAAATTCTACTATTTATAGAGTACATGTAAAATAAAGATAAAACTGAAATCAATATCTCTTTTATACTTTCCTTGTATAAAAATGCCTGCAGCACACTAGGGACCTAGCAGAGCAAATGTTTAAAATCAGAATCTAGTGGTTTATGGTTCATGGCATTGATTAATTGTTAAATAATTCTACATTGTATTGGAAAAATAGTAAAAAAAAAGAAAAGTATTTCAAAAATTTTCAAATTTAACAATGTATCAAAACAAACAGGACCACAAACCCTTTCTCTGTCTTCTCAGCTATTATTTTCTCCAGGAATCTGATTTTTCTAGGGCAGTCTAACTGCTGCCAATCCTTATATTTTTCATATTCAGAAGCTTCCTGTATAAATAAGCATTATTCCCAAAGCGTATGCCATCAGAAACCTACTTTCGATAAAAGTAATTCCTGGCTGCAGTGCTTTTGGAGGTTGTGTGGCAAGAGGAAGTCTTTCTGGTAGGACAATGGTGAGCTGTGGGGAATTTTGAACTCTTCCAGCTGACAAGCCGCTGATGTAGTTTACAGAGTGTTATTTGCAGGCTCATCAGCTACTGAATTGGATTCAAAGTTGCACTGATTTTTTGAGGCTTTTTGTGGCCAGGGCCCAGCCTGTCTAAACTGAAGTCCCAGAATGAAAACAGTGATTGACAATTTAATTCTACTGGCAAAGGGAAACCTTCTCGAGGACATTAAATCTTATTAAATAGAAAACAGTGCTTTTGCTGGGGCCAGTCTGAGACTGAGAAATTGACTTCTCCAGGAGGCAAGGACTGGCACAAGTTTGAGTGTCACCTACCTTTCCAAGTGTAAATTGGATTTCCTTAACCTTTCCTTCTGTAACATAAACATTTAGACGAACAGTCAGACAAGCATTATATGTTGTAAAACAAAACATTGCATAGTAGACACATCTTCCCCTGGGGAGAGGAATGAAAGAATAAACATGTAACAAGCATTAGTCACATTGCTTAATGCACTATTGGAAGACACTCAAATGTTCTTCCTGAGTATGCTATAAAGAGAAATAGGAAGCATAATAAATGTACTATATAACTTGTCAAATAATCTACTGCATTCTGAATCAGCCTGAGCTAGAATGAATTTTAAGAGTAGTTCCATGTGCAGTTGAGGAAGGCAGCAAAATCTTGTTAGAAAGACAATTCTGCATTTGTCTTACTAACCCCAGGTACAAAATGTATTCCTGATATTTTTTTTAATAGAATTCTTTAGTGGCACCTGTAACTGGCAGATTGTCAAAGGCAGTCTTGATTGACAAACCTTAGAGGCCTACCCAGAAGAAGAGAGGATACTGTCCTCATCATCATCATCATCATCTGGCTGTTTCCTAGCAACCTTTTAGTATGATCTCAGTTTTATTTCCATTTCCATAGGGACTGATTCAAGAGCAGTTAACAACTGCAGCACATAGACACAAGTCACCTAGGAGCAAAGATCATCCAGTGGAAGCTGGATTGAAGTAAATCAGAAGTTACTTCTGTGCTCAGCAGAAAGTTCTTGGAAAAACTTGCTGCTACACGGGTGAGGTTTCGATCTCTGGTTGAAAGTTCACATCTACAGTCAGTCACTTGCAGTCTGTAATTTATAAGCATTACTTTGTTAGAGTAGAAGAGACTATTTCAGTTGGAAGGGACCTGATAGTGATCATTGAGTCCAACTGCCTCACCAGTTCAGGGCTGACCAAATTAAAGCATGCTGTTAAGGGCATTGTCCAAATGTCTTTTAAACACTTGCAGGCTTGGGACATCAACTGCCTCTCTAGGAATTCTGTTCCAGTGTTTGACCACCCTCTCAGTAAAGAAATGCTTCCTAATGTCCAGTCTAAACCTCCCTTGGCACACCTTTGAACTATTCCCACATGTCCTGTCACTGGATCCCGGAAAGAGGAGCTCAGCACCTCCCTCTCCACTTCCCCTCCTCAGGAAGCCGTAGAGAGCAATGAGGCTGCCCTGTAGTCTCTTTTTCGCTAGTAAAGCCCAAAGTCCTCAGCTGCTCCTCATAAGGCATTCCTTCCATCCTTTTACCAGTTTTGTTGCCCTCCTCTGGATACATTCAAGGACCTTCACACCCTTCTTGAACTGTGCGGCCCAGAACAGCATGCAGTAGTTAAGATGAGACTGCAACAATGCTGAATACAGTGGGAGAATCATCTCTTTTGACTGGCTGGCTATACTGTGATGCACCCCAGGATGTGGTTTGCCCTCCTGGCTGCTGCTGACTCCTACTGAACCTGCTGCCAACCAGCACCTCCAGATCCCTTTCTTCAGGACTGGTCTCCAGTCTCTCCTCTCCCAGCCTGTATTTGTTGTTTCACCCAAGGTGCAGAATCCAGCATTTCAACTTGTTAAATTTCATCCCATTAGAGCCCAGCACTCTGATCTGTCTAGATCTGTGTGCAAGGCAGCTTGTCCCTCAAGAGAGTCAATAGCACCTCCCAGTTTGATATCATCAGCAAACTTGCTAATGGTGCATTCAACTTCTTCATCCAGATCACTGATAAATATATTGAACAGGACTGGCCCTGGAACTGAACCCTGAGGAGCACTTGCTCATGATACTTAATTACGCTTTAGAGACGACCACTAATAAAACATCTACTCTTTCCAGTTGACCTTGGGAGTACCCCTCCAACCTTGTCCATTACACAAGTGTTTCATATCTCATGTTAATTAGACAGTACAATAAGTATAGTGAGCATCAGTCTTTCAGAAACACAGATTAGTTCTTCAGCCGTATGAACTGAAGAGAGTAAATAAACACCTCACTATCTTATGTCACACCAAGGCAAATTAGTGATCTCGGGTATGTACTAGTCAAATCTAGGATATTGAATGTTCATCAGTGGTTACAGATAGACACTGAGGTCTACAACTGTGCTATTCTTCCAGAATTATTTTTTCAGACATAATGGAGGTTTGTGCTGAAAACAGCAGGTTCTCTAATAGAGGCAGGTTTTTTAAGTATTTTGATTTTGTACAGGATTTTGTTAATTTAGTTGCTTATTTATTTTGCTTACATGGAATATTTCTCTCCTTCTCATCACTCCTTACCCCCTGGCATGGGATTTTCAAACTATATTAGACAGAAGTCTGCTCTGTCACAATTCCTTCTTTAGACCAGTCGGTGGTAAAAGGTGAAGCATGTCACATCTTGCCAAGAGTGAATCCAATCTGTCACATTTTTCTATTTTTCCTAACACTTGTTCATGTGGTGTCATCTTTAGTAGAATTTAATTTCTGATGTGCATTCTACTACAGTCACTGGAAGTTGTTCGGTATCTTACTGTCATAATGTGTAACAGAGACCATGAGCTGTCTCTAGAACCAGATACCAAGGCTATGCAGACAAGTCTGCACGTGTGTTTTGTAGATCAGATTTGCAGAGTTTTATGTAGGGTCTCCAATGCTCTTTTGATTCTACTCATTTGACTGTGCCTGGGCAGTTGGGGAGTCTTGGCAGAGTTGTTGGCACGGTATGAGGAAGGATCCAGATGTATCATGGAGCTGCAATGCTTCATTTCACTGCTGAGTTCTACAGGCTGTGTGTTCGGTGAGCTACTCAGTATTGTGGTGCTAATAGTGCTATACCAGTGGCACAGAAGAAGACAGGGCCAGAGCTTTACTGAGGCTATGGAAAAGACAAGAGTAGCTCAGCAAGCGTCCTCTCCACTAGGGAAAATGCACACACTAGTAAGACAACTTAAAATGGAGGGAAATGGGAGGAATTAATTCATTGAAATATTTACAGGTGCACTGTAGGAATTTCAACAGATACATGTAATGACTCTTACTAGACAATAAATTAAGCAAGATTCTGCCAGACAGTGGCAAACCTTCCATAGACTTCAGTGGTTCCAGGATTTAATTAAGTCATTTCAAGCACCACAGAATTAATGCTTCTCTTTGAAAAGCAGTAATTCAGACTTTGAGAAGGTAAAATATTATAATTCTTGCTTGTAATGCATGAAGCGGGTCACAAATTTTAGGCTTAAATTTAGCTTTCAGCAGTGTTGTAGCACTTTTTATTTGTGTATATTATTTACATTAAAGATACAGATTCTGAGAGTGAGGTTTTGTAGGAAACTGTATGCCAAGGTAAAGCGCCGCGGACTTCCCTTGTTCCTTTGCTAGTTCTGTTTTTATTACCATCTTTGTCTTTGCAGCACACCTTTAAATTGACTCTTGTACAGAGTCACTGAATCATTTAGATTGGAAAGGACCTCTTGAAAACACCTAGTCCAACTCCTCAGCTCAAGTTCATCTTCCTTTACCATAACTGTGGTTGCTTTCTACCCAATTTGAGCACCGCCAGCACATCATCTATACCAGTGTCTTCTGAGCCTTCTTCTGTTGTAAGGATTTGTAGTTCACAGGCAGCCACTGTCTCCATACAGGAGGTAATGCCATCTGGGGCCTTTCCTGAAAGCCAGGAGTGAATGGTGCTAGGGGGCTGATACCTGTTGTCCCCCAGGTAAAGCAAGGAATATTAACCACATCTGACAGAGAAACCCTTATACCCTTGCACAGTCAGTGTGGAAGGGTTGGGGTGGTGTGGGGCAAGGGCAGCTCTGGAGGACAGCAGCGGCTAGGGGCCAGTCTCCAGGACTGACCTCACTGCCAGGGTGCTGTGCAGGCCAGTAGCTCCCTCAGGGCGAGGGTACTGGGGCCAAGGGCAGGCATGGTGCAGGGGGGCTGTGCCCACACTGCTGGAGTGCAGCCCCGCGATGCCTGAATCAGGTGAGCCAGACAGAGCGGCCGCAGGCCCTGCTGACAGGCTGATGAATGTCAGCGCAATCCAAGGTAACAATCCAAGGCCAAAGAGAAGCCAGGAAATCCAAATAACTGTTCTAGAGCAGGGCTGGAAACCCTGAAGCATCTCTGGAGAGTTCTAAAATAGGGACCTGTGTTGTGAGCAGGGTAGGGGTAGTTCTGGAGGATCTGGGCAGGGATAGTTAGGTCCACCAGTGCTCTCAGCCCTGTGAAGGACTGTCTTTGGCACCAGCCCACTTCAGGATGTGTGAATAAATAATGGTAATTACTTGCTGCAAAGTAAAAGAGTGTTCACTGAAGCTGAGGAAAATTGAGCAATGCCATTTAATTTTTGTTAACCAAAATAAACAGCTGAGAAAAAGTAAATCATGGCAATGGCTTGTACTGGGAAGATGAAAAAGTGATGCCAATGTAACTGCAAGGTGGTCTCATTAACAGCATGATTATATCGAAGCTTTGCACAATAATTTATAAAGGACTTCCAATATTACTTAGAAAGTGCAAACATACATCTCTTAAAGTCCACTGGATTTTGTTTTAATAGTGTATTCCCTAGGGAGCTGAATTATTTATTGATTTGTTAAGGAGAACAATGATCTAAATGCAAGAACTGAAGTATATGCAATTGGGATCCAATTGGAGGGACATTAACCTACTCACTAAATTTAAGTGCACGTTTAAATTGTGCCCAAGATTAGAAGAAATTCTTTGTCAGTTGGATTCTTTCACTGCCAGAAAGTACATTTTAAGAATGAAAACATGTAACTTTTTCCTTTTTTTAATGTCTCATTCTAAAAGTGGCTGAACAACAGAATGTATTTTTAAAATGACCCATTACTTGCTTACTTAAGACTATAGAGCGTATTGTAAGTACTGCTACAGCTAATATGATTCACTAATGTAGCTTTTCTGGCATGTCATGTGAAAGCAGAAGTCCTAGGAGAGTAAAGTGATGAAGGAATTTTAAGACCTGTGAAAAAAATTGTGAATCGGTATGCTTTTCAGTCTTAGCACTGGGAAAGTTCAACACATTTTGCTACAGTCAAGAGAAGAAATTATTGTAAATGATGTGCAGTTAACCTTTAAAAGTAACTTTCCTTTAGCAGGAGTGGTGTTCTACCAGCATCTTGTTATACTATCTGTTCCTCTGAGTAATCGAGGCTGTAAAACTACCTCTTAAAAATTAATTTCTCTTGCTGATAAGGGGGCCATCACTGGTCCCCAAAAGAATAAACTATACTAGAATTGATACAGCCTGGAACTACTGCCTTCTACTAGTGCTGTTTGTGAGTAAATAGTGAAGAAATATTTGAGCTTTTTAAAAGAAAAGTATTCTCATCTGTTTGACTTCCACAAGATCTAATTAACTGAATTCCCAATTGGGCAGTTTTGGGCAGTTTTCTTTCTACAAATTAAATAATGTCAGTGGGTTGATGTCCCCCTAAACAGCTTGTGAACCCTACAGTGACACGTGCTTTGATGCTGCTTCCAAAGCTACTAAAATGCATCCAAAGTGGTATTCTAAATGATTAGCTGGGCTTTACATGTTGTGCATGGTCATTTATCTGGAACTATAGGACCTTGCACTGGTAAATGATAGGCTCATATAAATGTCTTCAGTCCCACTGAAAGAAAAGTCAATCCCACGTTAAGTGTGGGCATAGATATGCTGTGCTAAAATTCTTTCAAGTAAATAGGAAACTTTAAATAGGAAAAAAAACCCAAACAATACAATGTATTTGCAGATGGTAGATATCTAAATATATGATATTTACTTTATTTTACTTTATTTTTCACTCTTTGACACACTCTCTCAAGTTGATTTTTAAACACTTAGTTTACAAGGCTGGGGCAGTAGTCCTGTGTTGGATAATGACACTCATTATTTCAAAGAGCAATGGTTAAATGTCAGTTAAAGCAAAAGTGAGATGACTTTTCATGTCCAGTCTACAGAATAGTATTTTCCATTTTGAGTGAACATGGAATTCAAATTCAGGAACAGTCCTAAAGTAGCTTGTTATCTGCCACATTTTAACCTTAGAAACATGTACACCTACTTTAAAGATGGTATCAGAACCTAGGACTAGAACTGCAGTCATTGTATTCATGCCTGCAAGGTACATATTTTCCTTCAAACACTAAACTGTGTTAAAGATAGTTGATTTGATCAGCTTTCAAAAAGTGAGCCCCCTTCTTTTTTGCTGTCTTCCTTTCTGTGCATGGATTCCATACAAGTTACAGTAGAGTAACAGAAAAAAACTCAAACCCAAACCCAAGTCAGGACTGCCTCTTCTATAGAACAGCTCACTAACACTTTCTGTCATATTCATTTTCATATAGGTAACAGGAAGATAAAAATACAAAACTGAAAAGCTCATTAGCAAACTGACAAATTTTGTCATTTTTTTACTTTACTTTTATCTCACTCACATTATAGATTCAAACACTCATGTCTGGGAATCAGGATTAAAGAAAAGGTATTATAATTTATTAGAAATAGCTAAAGAAACATGGCTTCCTTCAAAGATATGAAAAGCTTCCACCAAACTATAGACCAGCCCTAATGAAAACATAACTTGCTTCTTTCCAGTTTAGTTTGCAAGCTGCTAATAATTTCTTGTTATTCTCCATTCTAGAAGAACAACTAAAAATTTGCTTCTTCTGGGCAAACCTATTAGGTTTGGAATAGGAATAGATTCAGAAGGAGCAATTCAGCTAGCTGTGAATAATGAGGTCGCTGATTCCAGGTGACATATTTTAAGAAATTACCATCAGTATTTATTTGCTCTGTATTTTTTGTGTCATAATAGCAGGAGTAAGTTCATATTTTCCTCTTGTTCATGACACCCTGTGGCTCAGCATATCATCCTAAACTGAAATGTGTGGCTTTTATATAAATGCCACAGGTTGTGAATTGTGGCAACACAGAGGTTGCACTTTCACTTTTGTTAGCAGTAACAGACAACAGTAGGTCAATATATATAGAAAGGCAGCAACATCTTTAAAAGCCACTGTTAATCAGAGGGAGCTTTGACTCCATACTGATACAATAAAATGAAAATAAGGCTCAAGCACATGTTGCAATAGCTAATTATTAATACAGAGATGTCAGCATGAGCAGGAAAGCAGTAAAAGACCCATCGCATGAGCTGTATTTTCATTAAGATGAAGTTATTTGGCATTTGGGAACAAAATTGCCTGGAGAAGGAGATGGTGGGTGTCTCAACATTGCACAAAACCAAACCAAGAGAAAACTTGAGAAGGAGAAGAATCATCTTCCAGTCCATCCAGCAGTATGACAGCTCATGAACTGGGTTGCATGCGAAGAACCTTAAGAAGACTGGGAGAGAAATGTGGAGAAAGAAGCAGTTTGCAGACAGACATCATTTGTCATCAGTGCATTTCCTGAAATCCTTAAGGATCTCAGCTAAACTGCTATTTTAGAGGGTACCGTTGCCAACCTCTTCCATGAGCTATCATAACACGTATGTATATTAATTGCCAAAGGTGTCAAACAAATCCTTCTGCATCTTGGCTTTCTCACACATGACAGCCTTCACAGAATACATTTTACTTTGTTATAGGCTGCTATACTTCAAGTGAAATAATATACTGGGTTTGTGCCATTGACTTACACCCTGTGCATCCTACTTTTGCCAGTAGATTTATGCCTTACTGACAGTAGGCACAGACCATAATTGCGTCTTTCTCCCTTTCATTTTAGTGGAGTAAAATTAAAATGTCTGATTAAAATACCCACAGACTAACAGGGACAGCAGTATCACTACAAGGGAGGTTCTTCTTGTGTTTGGAAATTACCTGAGGGGTTTCAGATGGTCTTTTAATTAATTTATAATAACTTCTGAGTATAAATGACAATACCAAATCAAGTTATGGAGACAAAATGCCCACATGGCATTTGAATTTTATTCAGTAATTTGACAAGCCTACTGAATTGGGATTGCCTTAGCATATGGCAAAGATTCAAGAAATTTCCAACATGAATAGAATAGATGACTGAGATGGCATTTTACACATTACATTCCTTGAGACATTAATCTACCGGAACATATGCATTACTACAGGCCTAATATTAAAGAACGTGTGATTGACCTTGTTTCATCATTACCTGTACATTTGAAAGATGATGCCAAAATTACTGTTGTGAATACATTTACAGGCAGTTTTTTATACCCATTTAGAACATACTGAAGGTGCCTGCACAGTGGTGCAAGTATAATTATACACACAAAGCAAACAGCAAAAATGTTGCATGTGCAAATTTATTTTAAAATTAGATTTCTGGCAAGTACATGAAAAAGGATTGAGAGTATGCCATAATGTCTGAAAATAATTGTCACTAAATTTAATCAGTTACATGGAATGTGAATAAGTCAACCCAAGGTCAGCTTAAAAAGGAAATGAATGATTTAAGCAGCCACTGCACAGTACCAGATGGCATGACTGGGAGGTTAAAACCAAGAAAGGACAGAGTTCTTCAAAGCTGTGTTAATTTGTTAATGTATGTATACCGGAATAATGTAAATGAAATGCTCGCTGATTATTTACAAATTAAATTTACTAATTTCCTAACTGCTGAAGGGAAAGAATGGGGATAAAAGGCTTAAGCGACAAATAACTTTTTTTGTATTCCTATGAAAAAAGAGTCTAAATTTTTTCTTCAGATTTTTCATATTGTTCATAGACATTTACAGCTTTTCAGGCTCCCACTACTCATTTCAGAGTGCAAGGAAGAGCAGGAAGGCTGCGTGTCTGCTCTTGCCGCTTCCTGCTAGCCTCTTTACAGAGATCTTCATGGCTGTTTCCATCTTATATTGCTTTATCCTACTTTTTAATAAAGATAGTAGAATACTCGTCTAAGAATAAAACAGGCATATTTATGTCAGGTTTCTGTCAGGTTTCGCTCCAGATTATCAGTTCCCCTTGTTGTGTTCATCCCATCATCACACGTCTGCTCCAGACAATAACTTTCTTTATATTCCTTGAAACCATTTTTGACTTTGCTGTCACCTATGACATTACAGCTGTATCCTTCTCAAGATC
>JANHGB010046348.1:0-42310 GCA_026283785.1 Coracopsis vasa | reverse complement strand
TGCTCTTTGTACTAAGGAAAGTAAAGCAAAGGAACAGACTCTGAAAGCAGTATGGTAGAACAAAAGAAAACAAACTGTCTTTACCCATTAGAAAAAAGAAAAAAATATTTGCAGTTTCTATGTTATGTCATGCAATGATTCATCTCCAGGCATTAGAAACATGGGTACAGTCAGACCAATTATACATGTAGCCCGTGTTTCAGTCTTTGATACCCATACCTTAACTACTTAGACAAATACAACCTGGGTTTTGTTTTTTGATCCTGTAGTTGCTGACTTCTTTTTATACCCCTTATACTTTTATTGAAAGAGCCAATCAGTACCTGTTCTCCTTCCTTATACCAATATGACTTTATGTGACTTTTTTTTTTTTATCTTCTACCTTCTACCTTTTCTAGGCTGAGAAGTCTTACTGTATCAGTCATTCTTTTTACAAGCACCATTCTCCACCTGTGGTCATCTTTGTCACCCTTCTCTGAACCTTTTTCCATACTACTAGATCCTGTCTCAAATGGCAGACTACCAGAATTGCATGTAGTATTCCAAGTTAGGTGGCCATATGGTTTTATACATTGCAATAATGATGTTTTCTATTTTGTTCTTTTCATTCCCTAATATTTCCTAGTATTTTGATTTTTCTTTCTTGACCTCTGGTTAGAATTTATATGATGTTTCTGTGAATTAATATTAAGAAGTGTCAAAATCCGTTGAAATTTTTCTGAAATAATCTTTATAAAACCAAACCTGCCCTCTATGCAATAAGTACTCCACAGAGTTCACTTAGTATAGAATGAAGTAATTCACAGTAGAGTGTTTGTACGGATAGCTGTTTACTCATGAATGACAACAGATGTAAAGGTGGACAGCACAAGGGAATCTTTGTAAGTGTTAAGTGTTTGCATTAGCACATTGAAGCATAAGAGATCAGCATTGAGATCAGGACCCAGCTAAGGTGGGTGAAATGCAGGTGCAAAGAAGTCCCAGAGAGTTTCGTATAATTAGGAATGATAGGTACAGTCTGTAAGAAGCAGTATGTGGGATAGACAGGGATCTGAGCCAAAGAGAATTAATCAGTTTGTCAGTGCTAGAACAGATTCGGAATAAACTAGGGAATTTGAACCTCAGTTTGCTGTTTTTCAGACTGATTCTCTGCTATATACTACTATATTTTTCTTGGTTAGGTTAGTCTGCCACTAAAAGTTTTTCAGAAATCTGTTATGAAAAGTTTTCATTAACGAACTCTTAATTTCTCTCATCTGAGTGTTGGTGCACCATTCCATCTGCACATCAACATTCAAAAAGCTTGTAATTTTGTCTGTGAAGTATTGCACCATGTTCTTCCTTGTTACCAAAGCTTGTCCTTTCCTGTTGCTTTCTACTGGCATTTCAGAGAGGACATTCAAAAGTAGCTCCTGATTTTTCTCTGATAATACTGAACCCTGTTTTTTCGTTATTTTCTTTAAATGACTGCCATCTCGCTTTTTCTCTGTAAAAGCAAATTAATCAATAGAACAGTACTGTAGGCAAACTTGTTAACATAGGCTTTGTTATTCAACACAGTTTAAATTTACTTTTGCATTTTCTACAGAGTTTCTGGAGCTTGGTGAACAAAACTCTAAAGAATATCTTTGAAAGGCCAAGTAGTTCTGAAAGGATGTCTGGTTTTGAAACAGTTCAGTGTAAAGACCCATTGGGTTTTAGCTGGTGGATTATTAGTCATCTGGCCTCACTCTACCAGTTTGACCGTAATGGAAACCTAGATGAAAAGGTAGGTGTGCTTTTTTTCTAAATACCTAAAAGTTGTTATAATTTATTGAGGTGTCTAACTTTGGTTATGTTTGTTGATAGACAAAAATTCATGTTCTGATAAAGGAATTTTCACACTCCTTAAGGAAGTCCTTCAAGGTTGGTGGTGGTAAGGTGTGCTTCGTACAAGTCAGTAACATTCCAAGAGCCCTTGACATATTGATGGTTATATACCAGATATTCAGTAGATTACTGTATTAAGAAAACTTGAAGTATCCCAACTAGTTAGTAACGCATAGACTTAATGATGTAGCATATGTTTTAAAACTGCCCGCCTGCAGGATAAATGCTTCACTGGTTTTGTTTTAGGAACTGAACACATTAGATTATACCCCATGAAGTATAAACCTCAGATATTGACCATGTAATTGTTAATCCTACTTTTTTATTCTTTAAACCAATGGCTTTGCTTTGGATAAACTCCACTCTGATAGCATTCTCTTTGAATCACAGCAATGGTATGATAAGGTGTATATATATTTTTGTATATAGTTTAATTTTCTGTGTTGGTACCAATAGACATTGTCTAGTAACTGTTGAATTCCAGCTTCAGTTTAGAAAGTTCTGGAAGTAAGTTGCAAGTTATTTGCTTTTAGATGGCCTATATATTTTCCAGCTAGATGGAGCAGGCTAGTCCTAGTCCCTGATGAATCAGGTTCTTGTCTGTGAACCTCACTGTAAGTGACTTGATGTTACCATGCATTCTGTAAGGGGCCTAGATGAGACCCACACTTCACATTCCTATACCTATAAGATGTATAAGGGCCATACTTGGTACTGATTTATTAAATTCCTTCATGGACCTCGACATAGTTTTCTGCAGTTCTATGGTCATGTAAACCTTGACCTTTAAGTCACTTCCTAATTTTAAGTTTCATTCATTGGGAAGGAAATAAGCACTTGATGAGGCAGTTCATCCGTTTTGAGAGGTGTGAAAGCTGTCAATTTTTCTTAACTGACCATAGACGGAGCTGACTAAAAGCCAAAGAAATAGCTGCAGACCCAGAAATCTAGTGTTTTGGTTTACTGGGGCTTTTTGTTTCATAGTGGTTTTCTCACTAGGGAGAATTAGATCATGCTGTCTTCTGTCATGTATCCTGTTCTTTTATCTTTTGCCTCACTGTAGTGTTCGGGGTTTTTTTATTTGGGTTTCTGTTTTCGTTTGTTTTTTTTTCTTTCTACATTTCAGCTGGGTTGCTTATATTCTCTAGTTAGCCAAGCACCAGCTATATATTGCTTCTTCCATGAATTTGGCTTAATTGCAGTTTCTTGTAAAGTGTCTTTTGTTATTTGTAATTTAATATTTTTAATTTAAAGCTGGAAAGGTCATACCCTTTTTCTGTTAAGAGCTTTACCATGATTTCCTAAACTGACTTTGGAGAAAAGGTTAAAACATTGGAACACATGTGTAAACTGCAGATCTGTAAAAAAGGAAGAGTCTGTTCACATCAGTTGATCAATTTGTTTTGATAACTTAAAATCCTCCCCGTCATGTTTGGATCTTTAAAAGCATTAGTATATAAACAGAGAAAGAATGAAAAATGCTGAACTGCTGTGAATACTTTTAATCATAGGTAAAATTAGACTTTCTAATAAAGTTAAGGATTACTTTCATTTATTTTTAATTTGCAAATTCCCTGATTTGTCAAAAAACTAAAATATAGAGAAAGTGTAACTCACTGCTTGAATACTTAGTTGTAAAACTCATGACCATTCTGGGTGACTAGAGGACTTGATGAGTGTGGGATACTTATGCTTCCACTGCTTGCGGGTTGACAGATCCTTTAGGATCCCATGGCAGGCTGCTCATTACCATGTTGTGCAGACTTTTCTGATAATACCATGGCAAAATGAAGCAACGTCTTACACATTCATATGGTGGAAAATTGCAGACTACATCTGATTGTTACACTGAAGGTTGTCCCAGGCTTCCCTTGCTTTTGCCCCATTACTATGGTAGTCAGAGAGGACCACAGTCTGTTGTGTATTTCAGAGGAACTTTAGATAGAATTACTGCTTATAGAGGAACTTAAATGGAGAGAAAGGTTATTCCCAGGTTGAACATAGAAACCAGAGTGAAGCAGACATTTATCCTGGGTTTCTTATATTTTATGCCCTAATCAAAATGCAGTGATACTGTTTACTTTGATCATTGAAATTTTTTCCTGCCTCTTGTACTGATACATATTATGTATTTAGCCTCATGAGAGAATATTTTTTGCCCCAGGCACTATATTATTTAAATAAGCTAAGCAGATGTAGAATGGAAAAAAAGAATACCTGTTGTTCTTATTTTAAAGTAGGAATCTTGAGACAAAGTTACAGGAAGCGACTTGGCTAAGATTAAATAATAATTTTTCCTTAGAGCCCATTTGTGAAAAGATAATTTCCAAATCTCTATTTGTAAATCATGAGACCATCCTGTGCACACTCCTCTTGATGATTCCAGTAGTCTTTATGTTCAAACTGTTAGCTGTGCTTTGCATCAGAGTGTGGTTGTGAATTTGTCCAGGGATCCCTGTTCTCTTAAGTGCCATTGGTGCTTACAAAAAATTCTATCAGTAACAACATTGACTTTTCATGCACAAGAATATAGTCTGTCATAGGTAGTTGATCATAAGCATTTCTTCAGGTGTTCTTCCTCCCTCAAATTACAGCCTCAAACATTCTTTGAATATTTTAAGATAAAATAGTCTGTGATTATAAATTTGTGAAGTCAGTGGAATTACATCAGGGCTCAGTGTAGTCCTGTTTTGTTGGTTAAACATCTGATGTGATAGCTTCATGACACATGCTTTCTTTTAATTAACTGTGATCAGAGGTGGGAGGGTGATGTGTTATAATGATGGTTATTCATGTGCTCTGTAGCAAAAATTGCCTCTAAGCCTATGTCATCTGTGGAAGATTTTCAATTTTTTAATGTGGTCTGCATGGCCTTGAGGTTATTATGAAAGCTTTTAAAATTCTAAATAGGTTTCAGACTTGCTTCCTTTTATTCCTTACCCTTTAGCTCATATAATGTAATTTCAAACATGCAATGATTCATATATGTTGAATATATATTTCATATACTTGAAACCTTTTTTTCTTAAAACTAGAAAATTTTGGCCAGGTTTCTTCAAGACTCTGTTCTAAGGGATGCAGTACATGTCTCTCTCCATAACCCCTCACTCAGGTCTCACTTCACTCTCCTGAAAAGCAGGATTTGTACATTTAAAAACCAAATGGGACCTGATGAGGAAATTTGCTACTTCTGAAGATTGAAGGGGTCAATTTCAGTATACTGGGGGCTAGGAAAATATAGGCAGAATTACCTGGGGCTATGAATTCTTGCCTTGCATACAATAATGTGAAATGACTACATGGCAAGATATGCAAATACAGACTCCAAGATCAGAAGCCTAGTATGGCTCTTCCAGGTAGTCAGCTGTTAGTCCTTGAAAAAGTTTCTTCCTGCAAACCTGGAGGGTCTTAGCTTACGTTTTTGGTTTTAGCAGCACTTTTATGCACTGTAAAGTCTCTAGGTTTAGTTGGTTTTAGGGCGCCCTGGAGGAGAAAGGAGGTTGTTATAAGCCAGCAGGTTTGGAGTAAGAGATGTAGATTCTGTATTCTCTGACAAGAATGGATTGTGCATAGTTGCCATGCCATATTGACAGTGTAGCAGGGAATACTGTTAGGATGTAAATCTAGTGGGATTTGAATGACACAGGTATGCTAAAATATCAAAGATGATTGAGGCTGATTAAAAAAAGAGTGCAGCAGGTGGTTGGTGTCATTAGTTCCTGAGTTCGGGTTAAACCTGGGTGCAGTCTTGTAATAAATTCCTGCTGGTGTCAGGAGTTTGCCCTAGATTACTCCAGGATCTTGTAAAGTGATCTGCATACTGCAGGTGAGCTGGAACTTTGGCAATAAACATCTTTTGTATAGATCATGCGTCCTTGGACTATGTGAGTGCTAAAAGAATGTTCTGAGCAAGCTGATCTGGACATTAAGAGGTCTTGTAGCCGTTTAGCATGACTCTCTAATATCTACTCATCTCTTATAAATCTGGCTTTAGAGCAGTTGACTAGATTTACTTGGAGCCTGCAGTATGACCATGACAGTATATAGGAGTTCACATAATGTCAAGCTCTAAAATACAGTAGACAAAAATCTGATGGAACTACTAGCTAGAACTGTCTGGGAATGCTGACTCTGCACTTCCAGGCTTTTACTCATTGTTGGAGTGCAGCCTTTACTCCTTGGTTACTTTTTGGTGCATCCTGTCAGGAGATGCTTTTTCCTGACAGGATGCTAGCTCTGGTTTCATGATACAAAGGCTTAGGCGTCAGTCACAGCTTAAGTTCTGTTTGCCACCCTAGGCATGATATGCTCTCTACTGTTCTGGCACAATTATTTGTGTTCCTGTTCTATGACCTAGGTCAGGCTCTCCTGCCTTTTTCATTCTTTCTCTGCTAAAGCTCTAGGTTGGTTCACTGATCTGGTTCACACTGTGTCCTACAAACAGAAGTATCAGAACAACTGAGCAGTGGCAGGCTGCAGCTGTGAGGCAGGAAGAGCAGCTGGCAGGACGAGGAGGAAGCAATGGAGACTCCTTAATTGATACAGCTCAAGTTCCTGAATTGTGAAATCACAGCTATAGTGTAATTTTCTGCCGATCTGTCCTTTCAGTCATATTTTTTCCATGAATGGTCCATAGACTGCACTTGCTTCTATCAGTAATCTTTCATAACTCTTGTTGTGCAAAAATATAAAGCCACCAATAGTCAAATTATCTTATGTAAGTATGAGTACATCTTTTTAAAGAGTTCATCTTTAAAATTCTCTTGGTACTCTAAAGTTCTGTGTGGAATTGTCACGAAGTCACAGCATTAAGTAGTGTAATCAATAGTAGAGGAGGATGGGGCATGATGGTGTTGCTGCTGGAAAGTAGTTATATTCCAGTTACCAAAGCATAAGATGCTCTTTATTGTTAATTCTATACATTTACAGAATAGATATCTTCAGAAAAATTCTTAAGGCCTTAACAGTTGTGGTAGTGGAGGGAATGAGTATATGAGTATAAGGCAGGACACCGATGAAAGATCTGTGTTCACACATCTAGTTATCTACACAAGATACATATATAGCTGAGTGCAAGAGATGATTTTTTTATTTTTTTTTTTTTTTTTTTGGACCTCCTAGAATTGGAAGCATGTTGGCTTGGTTGCCTTTCACATTTTTCCCTGGAAAATAGTCTTAGTTGCAAAACCTTCTACCTTTTCTTTCCTACTTTGCCTAAATATATTCTTTCCCTTCCTTTTTAATATACTTCACCTTGCAACTCTCTTACTTCACTAGCTTGGTCTAGTTGATTTGAATGATCTCTGTCTTCCCAAGATGAAGAATATGAATTATGGGCCATATTTGACATACCCTGTTTTTTCTCTTATCTTTATAGGCCATTACCAAATGGCTAACTTCTTACTGAACTGGCTAAAAGAATTCTTAGTGTTTGGCCTAGGGAGATATAACTTAGAAATGTTTTTTTCATTGAAAAGGGAAAAACAAGAAAAGGTGAGATTGTACCTCTTCCTCCTTCTTACCCGTTATGTCTTCCTTTTACAGAATGTTAAAGAAAGAAATTGCAAGATACTGCTCGTACAAATCAAAAATGCCTGAATGTTTTGCTTCTTTACTTAAAGTGAAGGTTGGGGTTGCAAATGAGTCAAGTTAAAGCAGTTTAAATTGTGTCCTCTTTATTTTTTTGCTCCTCATTTGGTTTTGGGGCCTAATTTTTAGGATAGTTATCAATTACATTCATAAAACAAAGAAGTTACTTTCAGTGACGACTATAGTAAGCAGTCATGAAATGAAATATTTCTGAAAATCTCTTGCTTCCTTATCTTCATGTTGTTATATAATGATTCCTGTGAGGAATACAAATGCTGTTTCTTGCTGATAATCGTTATTTTTCAGAAACAGAAGCAATCCAACTGGAAATTTGTGGAAGAACTCCTTAAAAAATCCACTGATGCTCAAGTAAGTATGTAAAGGAAGAAATAATGAACAAGGAAGGTGTCAGGGATGCTTCCAGGGAAAGACAGTACATGAAACAAAGTCCACCTGATAAGTATATTTTGGGAATTCTAGTGTTTTTATCAAGGTAAATGAGCATCCTTGATGTAGGTGAACTATGGCAGCATACAGTTCCCTCCTTGTTAGCAGTTACACTTGCTTAAAAGTGGTTGTGCTTGATGCTAAATTGTCAGATAAAGGAAGAAGATAATTATCCTGGAAGGGTAGGTATATGGCTACTCAGACAAGATGTATTCAGAATAAGAACTGGATGCTTAGAAAATGTAAACCAGATACTGAATGTGAGGATATCAAGTTGAGGAGACGTGATGAAGGCGATAGTCAGTTGCATTGAAAATTCAGCTATATCCTCATCACAGCAGGAAGGTGACTTGCCTTGCTGTGCAATTTGTCTTACAGGCTTGAATCAAGCTCTTACTGATAAGGTTCTAGTTTCTGAGCACTCATTTCATACCTTATCATTTTTCTTTCTGCAGAACTGTTAATGCAGTGCTTCATGGCCCAGAGGTCAGAATTGACCTCCTTTTAAAATGCTTTTAAATATGCTGTTCATCATGCTTTTAAATATGTTACGTTGCAGCTCTATGAATTTGTTCTGAAGTTGCATGGTACAAGTTGCAAATGCTGTATCAGCAACAGCAGTAAAAAGAATTTCTTTAATTTTTGTATGCTTAAGAAGGGAATAAACATCTTTCTCAGATGAAAAAAAAAAATCTCCGAAGTTCTGTTATTGAAAGTAGGCAAGGAAACAGTTATTTCTTTTCATTTCTACTGCCTTGCTCATAGCAGCAACTGTGGTTGAAGCTGGAGTATGGAACAATACTTATTACAGCCACAGTTTTTACAAAAAGATATTTTTTAATACGTTGCATAGTTGATACATTAAAGTATTAAAAAGTTGAAAAATCCTGCTGTACATAAACTCACATTTGTTTATGTAGTCTTTCAGCTTAAAAGGTTAACTCTTTTTGAATGATTTCACAGTATGCAACTGAATACACACTGTGCATATACATTAAAACTACAGTAATAACATCACTTATTGGATGCTTACTATTTGTGAGAGAAACTGGAGAGATTTAGACAAGAGGCATAGAAACTATGAGTAGCTTATTAGATACCTTCCTGTGTTGCATTTTCTATATGTCACCAATGTCAGAAACAGTAAGAAGACCTGTGTAGTTAATGTTTTTCTTCAAAATATTTGTCTTTTCTTGTAAATACTTTTTTGAGTAAAGATTACTCTGAAGTTGAGTATATGTAAAAGATACAGCTTTTTGATGCTTCTGTTAAGCAAGTATTGAATTTTAGACAGTTTAGCAAGGCAGCTAGATGGCGAAGTTCAGAAGATTTGAATGAGTCAGTCATGAGACAGTAAATATGAGGAAAATACCTGGTTTAATTTCTAAAGACAATTGCTGTTAGAATTAAAGCAAACCCTCATTTGCCAAGGATATGTTTGCAACTTTTACCAGTTGTCTTAAGAAGCCTTCTAATTTATTTTCCTTGCTTGTAGGAAATGCTCCTTGGAGAGCATTAGTCCCTATATGTGCATGCACAAGTGCATGTAGGTACTTTTCTTGAAGAAATGCATCTTGCTTCCTATTCCTAAACATCAGCCTTCTTAGCAGTGTCTAGGATGATTTTCTTTTATCAGTAGACAGTGTCTGTCTCCTCTGCTGATCTGTTGGCTTCATGTGGCCACTCTTACCTTTTATCTTACCCTTTTATATCTCTTAGTATTTTTGAGACCAGAAAATGTAAGAGTGAGAAACATAATGGGATATCAAGAAATCAATAATGAAATGGAACATGGAGAAGCAGGAAAAAGCAAAAGGGGGAATAGTGCTCTTTTGAATGAAAAATAGGAAGGTGTTGATGATACTACTCACTAACACATGGCTTTTTTGTTAGTGAAACCTACCTGAGCCATACTTTTCAGCATACATCCTCTGTTGTCTATACTATGCACAGTAATAGCTGTGCAAAATAAGTTAGAAGAAATGATAGTGCTGAATCACTCATTTGCAAGAGAGGTCAGGAACTGGTGGTTAGAAACTTAATTTTTAAGTATATGGGAGCTTAAAACCTAATGTTTAGAACATACTATGTCTGTCATCCTTTTAAGGCACTTGTGCTTGTTGGTCGCTGTCTTCAAAAGCTTGTAGACTGTATATGTTCAGGAGGAGAATGGGAATATGGAAAGGAAGGGGATGGAATGGAGATGAACTCAAGTGTACATAATTCTATATGTTCAAAAGCATCTGAAAAAGGTGCAGATCATACATTTGTAATGTAAATTGGTAATCTCTCTCCTACCAGTAACTGTCAATTTCTCTTCATGTAAGCTTCAATCTCTGTGTTATGAGAGATGATAGGCACTGTTGCAGACCTGGGTTTTGAGGGTAAGGTAGCATTGTCACAGAGAAAAGAATGACAATGAATCAGCAGAAGCTGGAGTTAGCTTTAACATTCTTAGGACAGCCAAATATTGGAATGACTAACCAGTGTTAAACCTACATATTGGTAGTTTCAGTAAAACTGTTTAGTGGTCCCTACCAGTTTGAGCCACCTTCATAAAGCATATGCCTAAATTTGTGGGCAATAAAGACTTCCTGAGGAAGGTGTCCCATGTCCAGGTGAAGGTGACAGAGGAGTGCTGCAGTGCCTTGTCTTCAGGTAGGAACTTTATAAGGTTGTAGTCAGGCTGTTTCTGAGTAAGGATAAGATGTGAAGATGCTGTTCAGGTTAGGGGACCACTGGGGATGTGAAGCAAAATATTATATTTGTGATCTGTAAATAAAGATGGGATACCTGGGAAAATGCAGAGTGCTGCTTCCTTGGATACATCCTTTCAGTTTCAAACAGTTGATAGACTGGTGAGTTTCTCAGCCAGGATCTGCTCTCTGTTTTTATAATTCTTGATGGATAGAGTTGAAGACAATTGCTTGTTTGAAAGATCTCCCATCTGTAACACTAAAAAAGGGGCATTTATGGAGAAACTAGTTACATGAGGTATTCCCTGCCTCTGTTGTAATTTGGATTTCTGTTACTGGGCTAATGACAAATGTATACCTGGTTTACAATGCTGTTTGTACTACAAAATGAAAATTATACTAGGAATATTAACAGCTGTATTTGTATACTAGGCAACATCAAACTGACTAAATTCATGGCTTGTCAGTGTAAGAATTTATGTTTGCAAAGCTGTAAGTGAGAATCAAAAGCTTTTTTGTTTGTAAGAACTAATAGCAGTCTGTCTTATTAGCCTTCTCTCATTTTAGAAAATAAATGCTCTGTGTTGTTTCATTTCTGCCTCAATTTTGTTATATCTTCACTATATTTTCTTCTTTAATTCTACTCTAAAGGAGATACAGAAGTATTTGTTGGAGTTCTAGGAAACCAATTTTGTTACTACAGTAGGAGGTCATAAGAGAAAAATGTTGTGTTTAGATAGTACTATCATTTTGATGATATCTGGTGTTCCTCCCTTCTGTGATAAATTAAAAGCTGACTACCTCAAGAGTTGTGATAGTATATCCAGCAGTGCAAGAGATCATTTTAAGCAAAAGAGCAATGAGAGAATCTATTAATCCCAGGGATATTTGAAGTCTGGAGAACTTTCATATAAAATTTGAGATAAATCCTTCAGTACTATCTCTGTTTTGGAAACTTCTGAAATTATTGCTGGTTAGATAAATAATGGTTGAAGTTGAAGCTGCTCACAATAACACTTTTATTGTTGAATTAATTTAACTGAAGCAGTCATTGTTTGTTGAATTAGATCCTAAATATAATCCTATGCACAAATTACAGCTTTAAGACTGAGCATTCTCTTTCTAAAGGGTGCATGTTTTGATTTGGTTGTTTGTTTTCTGGGGGTGTTTTTTTACATCTTTCGTAACTAGGTAGCTCTCTAGAGAAATAAATATGTTCAGCTGCAATTTTTTTGTTTTATATCATAACTGTTATTCATTAAAAAACAGCAGCTGTTGAAAATGGCTGAGGTTCTGACTGTTTTTTTTTTTTTTTTTGTAGAATATTGTTATTTTGGGAAGACTACTAATTTAGTAGTTACAGTTATGTTATACATAAAACCAATACTTGAACATCACCTCTCTTGTAGGCATTTTTATTATATTTGCGCTCTTATTCTGTACATCTTTTAACAAGTCTCTCTTGAAGAGTTTTTTTTCCTGTTTCATTGGGGTTTGTATGTTATATATAATGTCTTGTGTATATAATTTTCTATGGCAACTAAAACTGCCTTTTCAATTTTCAAGTTGTAGAAATATACCACTTTAGAAGCTATATGCCCTACATTAATTGTTCATGAGAAGGCAGGCATGTTTAGAAGTTGTGTAGATGATTGGTGTAATTGTTTACAGTGTTCTGATAAAGTGTAGCAAATGTTTTCCACATGAATGTATAACCAGATAGAGATAATTTAGTAAGTTGTAACTGCTTTGTGTAGCATGTGTAGCCTTGAAAACAAGGGAAAAAAGCAGCTCAACGACATTGTAAGCTGTAAGAAGTAGCATTGTGGGTAAGAGCTAAGTGACAGGTACTTAATGCTAGACTATTTTAAAACAACAGCAGCAAACAAAAAACCTCCAAACAAACAAACAATAAAACCCAACACAACCCAGTGACACCTAATGATATCTTTTCACACCACCTAGCATCGGTGATTTTTTTATTTTTTTTTTAGCTTCAGCATTTTCTGAGCAGGATAAGCTTGGGACATAGCTCAGGACGCAGCACTGTAATCAGAACTTAAGGGGAAAACTTCCCAATATTTATCTGAGACATGGCTTCCCTCATTCCCCTCCTTGTGGCTATGATTTTGAGTCATAAAACTCATCCTGTATATAGTTTTTTAATTAACCTTTTATTCCTCTAGTTTATTTTATGCTGTTAGAAATTCCAGGCCTGCATAGTGTTTAGGTGTATTTGAAAACTAGAAGTGGGTCACGGGTTTCTCTTGTCACAGAACAAGTTTGCTGTTATCCTGGAGATGTTAGACTTACATGTGTCTTTTCTTAAGACAACTACACACAAGCTGGTCCACTAAACCACTTTTATAGCCAGTGGAGACAATAAAGCCCTTCCAGAGCTTATCATCCTATATTTATCCCAATGTCTAAACCAGGCTAATTAAGCACATGATTTCAGTCTGAGCCGGGAGCTCCTAATATCCTAGCTCCCATGCAAGTCCAGTTTTGCTGACATCAGAAGTTGGATGAAATGAATCCCACTCTCAGTATCCCATGATTACAACCTGAACACTTCACTGTGTTCAAATTGTTTGATATTTCCTATTTTCTTTCCCATGAGCCACCTTCCTTTTGTGTGCAAACCTCCATCCTTCCCCCACAGTGTTTCAGACACTTATTTGAGCTTGATCTAGAGTTGTCTGGGTTGTTGGCTATATAGCCATGTTGCAGGGCGTTGAGAAGGAACATGATTCAGAAAGAAAAGATCCTCCTGTTTGGAACATTGTTAAAACAAACACGAGCTCTCAAATAGTTGCACTTTCTCTCTGTATCAGTGGCAAATGAGCTTTCTTTTGAACTTGCATAACAGAAGAGCTGAAGTGTTAGCTTGCATGCGGTATAGCTAATGCCCCCATATACCTTTTTGCAGCATTCTGCACCATGCAGTCATGTTTCAAGTTAGATTCACAAGACTGAGTTAGCTGTTATCTTAATGTGTCTACAATTCTACAGATGCCGGAAATGGTGATGAACTGTTACATTGGCTGGATTGCAGGATGCAGTTGTCAGCTTTTATCTTCTAGTTCATGGCTTGTATTAGCAGATGCATTTACTCAATGTTATGTAATTTAAATTAAAAATTGTATTAGGAAATTATTCTTAAGAGTCTGGTAGTATCAGGTTTATGTGTAGACAAGGTGATGCTCCCCACCTACAATAAACTTCTTATTCCTTTTTCAAGACTGGTGTGTTAGAGGAACACTTACGAATGCATCTTCAGTGCTGTTTAACTTTGTGTAGTTCCTGGGACTTGAACCTCTCTATTGTCACCATACTCTGGGATTATTACAGCAAGAACCTGGTAAGTAAATGAATATATAAAAATGTAGAATTACATGTAGACAGTCCCCCATTTTTAGTAATTAATTCTGATTCTCCTCTAGCCAAGCTTGATTGCTATACTTTTGTAAAATATATTTACAATATTTAGTAAATAGCAGTATACCTAGATTTGCTATATTTATTTAAGAAATATTGTTTAAATGTTATGTTCCGTTACATTATGTAACAATAGAATTAATTACAATATGGTTTTGACTCTTATTTTTCATCAAGACTACTGGTTTTAAGATCTTGTAAAGATACTTTGCACATAGTTGCAATGAAATTTTTTTATTTTTTTGTTTGAGTTGTGCGGATTGCATCTTATTGTGTTTGGGATATTAGCATTTATTATTACTTACAATCTCTCCTGTTTTATTTATTCTTTTAGAACAGTTGCTTTACTGTTCCTTGGCTTGGTCTGAAGGGTCTGGCAAGTGTTAGTAAAACTTCTTTGTTAATGCTTGAGTTGGCGAAAAGCTGCTGTTGTGAACAGCAGGTCCCCACCCTGTACAAGTCCAGCAACAGTTACTTCATTTTTCTCTGTATTTTGGCACGGATGATGAAGGAAGCAGAGAACAATGGCATGCATCCTTGGAAACAAATTAAAGGACGGTATGGCCCCTATTTAGTTTGTCTTGTCTTGTAAGAGTCAGTCAGATTGAATGTGGCCCTTCCAGCCACACACCAAAGCAAGTGGGGGTACTGTGCTCATGAGAAAGTAAAGGGGATGAGGGAGGGACCCAGGGTGATTCATAATTTGAAGAAAGCAGTTGTTCCCTGAAGTTTCTGATGCCAGCTGAGGCTGTGACAAAGTCCAGGAGCTGGGTCCAAGAATCACCTTGGCATCCATAGCTTATGATAATTTACTTTGCACCACAGGCCAGGAATTTGGTGCACTGGCAAGCTATGCAGTGGTACAACCGTATTGCCAGACAGGTAATGTAATTAAGGCACAGAAATTCTATTTGAGCTACGTGCAAGCCATGTGTTGTCCAAGAACATGCAGATTGGTTCTTGCTAGGCCTGCAGTTTCATTTATGTTTCCATTTTCTTTGTCATGGTTTCCAAAATTTCTCTTGATATTCTTTTTGTGAGGGTTTTGATTTTTCATTTCATTTTGAAACATACTAATTAAGATGTACACTCAGACATGATGTAAAAAACACCATAAAATACATATGACCTAAATCAAAATCCTGATGTTATATAGATTTATTGAATGCTTAAAACTTTTATTATAATGATGAGATTGTACTGATAATTAAAAGTGCTCTTTTATTTTTTTTATCATTGGATGTAGAAGACTTAAAAATGTTTTTGTTTGGGGGGGTTTGTTTTGATTTTTAAAAATATTAAGCATTAATAAAATCAAAGTTTTATTATGTATTTTGTGTATGCAAATAACAAATACAGAAAAGGTGCACATGTGAATGCACATCTGCTTACAAAGTTACTTAGTATGTTTCTTCCAAGAAAGGGAAAATATACCTAATATTAATGTACACTTCACAAATTGCTACAGTCAGTAAAGTTTGGGTTTAAAAATTGTTACAATTGCATACAAACAAACATGTTGTTGGATATAATTAGTAATTTTAATTAGCCTGTTCTGTTTTTACTGAAAGCAAATTATACTTATGTTTTTGTGCTATTATAGCTTGTTACTTTCCCCAATTTAAGAGGGGGAATAATAATAGACAGCACACACTGTGTCAGTCTGTTCAACCAGTATTCATCTTCTCTACCTTGAATAAATCAGTTACACAAGTAGCAAAATTTAACAGCCTGCAGCTATGATTTTGGGATAAACTCTGTTTTCAGCAGCTAACCAAGCATTAATTGATGCATGAAGAATGTAAATGCCTGTCAGTAATAATTAAACAAGATTAATTGGATTTGCTGTAAATTTTGGTGGCTAGATTTGATAACCTCAGCACCACTTCCAACTATTTTTCCAGGTAGCAGAATAGGAAAATGTCATTTATGGATGTTTACTTAAACTGTATGTGGAATGTGCTTTAAATTAAAGGTGAAGGATATACCCAAGGTTTTAAACACAGAAATCAAAAAGTTAAGCAAGCCATTTTCACCTTAATCCTCTGTTGTAAGAATGGTGACATTTATTTAAAAGTCTAGATCTGAGCAAAAGTCATAGAAAAGAGATATGTGTAAAAGCTTTGTGCTTCTTGTCAACCACTTTAAAGTTGCAAAGTAGCAGTGCTTCTCACATCACGTATGACTTGAGCACTGTCATATAAGCAATACAGCTTAAAGTTTCTTAATAACTTCCTGCTGGTGAGCGAATTCTCTTCCAAACACCGTAGTTTCCCTGTTTTCTTCCAAACTTGTGGTCCACACTCCATACAGTAGAAGTGCAGTACAGGTCAGTAAAAGAAATAAGGGAGTTTTTTAGGGAAGAAGTTGGGGTACTGTAATTGTTTGCTGTTGCAAAGAGATACTACTTGGCAACTTCCTTTCTTAGGAGCCCTTATGGGCTAAATTTCATTGATGTGAAGGCATGGTGTGGAAGACACACATCACAGACAAGGTAGAGAGAGTCTGCTCATAACTTTGTGTGCAACTTTGTACTTTGTTGGATAAGGGAGAAGGGTTAGGCTGTACCTGGAGTTGAAAACTTAGCATGTACCTTGTATTAGGAGCAGAAAATAAAATAGCTTTTTTGTTCCAGTAGTAGTACAAAAGGGGAGGGAAAAGGGGATGCTTAAAACTTAGGGGTTATTGAAGAGGATAACTGTAAACTAAACGCATGGAAATAAAATTTTTAGTCTATCAAGCAGATAGAAAATTGCATAGTTTAAGAAAAAACTTTCTCTTTACTGGTTTTTGTTGGTTTGTTTTTTTAATATAGAATTTATTCCAAGTTCCATCGGAGAAGAATGCAGGAGCTAACAGAAGTGGGGATGCAGAACTTTTTTAACCTGTTCCTCATGCTGGCAATTGTTGCGGAAACAGAAGATATAGTGAGTCGAGTGTTGGATCTTTTGGATTTCCTGACTCCATCCTCCCTCACTGTGTCTCAAAGAGCTCTCATGTGGAGAGGTTATTTTGCTTTCATTTTGATTTATGTTGAGAAGAACATGGACATTAGTGTTCTAGCTGAGAAACTCTCAAATGCTTTCCGTGAGAAGGCAAAAGAGTTCCTAGTAACCAAAAATGACTACACACAGAAACAAAATCTCTGGACTGTACTTTCTACCTATGTTGATGGTGTCCAAGAAGTGTTTGAGACCAGCTGCTACTTAAGCCTTTCTGAGGAAAAGTTGCTAAATGATGGCTTTACTATGCTGCTGCCTGCTTGTCGAGGAGCTGAACTGAGTATGGTCCTAAATTTTCTTCAGGTTGTTCTAGCCAGACTTCGGTAAGTTATTTAGTTAAATTGTGGATATAGACTGGTGTGTTGATTTTGTGTTTAGGGTTAAACTGTAGTTCATATTAACTTCTTACTGAAATAGAGTAAAATGAAAATCTCTGGAGTGCTGTGCATGATATATGTTAAACTTCCAAGTCCACCAATACCTCACTATATTTAGAATCTTGAAAAGTTTTCTTACTATTTCAGGACACTAGGTTTGACATCCTTGATATTCTGTTATGAATTAGTGGCTTTCTAGAAAATCATCCTGTTGCTACTATTTCAGACAATACCATCTTTCTTTGGCATAAGAAATTTCAAAATTATTACGTGTACTAAATTACTTAAATTAAGTGGGTTTGGTGTGGGGGTTTTTATTGTTATTATTTTTATTATTATTCACTGAATTTATTCTATTTTTCAGTCTCTTTTTTTTATATTATAATTTTTCACCAGGGTTGCAATAAAATACAACAGTTATGGAAATTTAAATACTTGTCTCGCGTTTGATAGGAAATAAGGAAATCATATTTTACCACTTTCAAACAGTTTTCCTTTGATGTACTTGTTCAGTTTTCAACATCCACAGTGCCCTTCAATAAGCATATTTTTGTCTACTGATGCATTTGAGAAGTAGTCCTCCAGTTTGAAGCCCAAACTGCTTTTTTTTTGTATAAGATATTACGAGGCAGCTATTGATCTTCCATTACTTCAAATGTGCAAGACTGAAATATGTGGAAAGAGCTGTGAAAGGGTGCATAACAGGAATAGTGAGGCCCGTATGCAAGATCTCTCTTTAACTAGATTCTTTGTTGCTGTCTAGTAGTTTGACTGCAGCTGTCAATAGCTCATAGATCCCAAGAAAACTGTTTTTCTGGCAGTCTTTTGAAAAAAGATGAAGCACAAAACTAAGTTTAGTTGATTTATTATTTAGTATTTCAGTTCAACTGAATGTATTTACTGGAATAAATTGGAGGCTTCAAAAATACTTTGACATTTTCTCCATTAGCTAACACACGGCATTTGTTGTGTTGTTTTTAAAGATGAAATGGGGATAAAAATGAGACTGGTGAAAAAGTTCCCTATTTCATAACTTGGCAGTATTTTGAAGCTTTCCAGAGCTGGAGGTTAAGTGGTCCTCTTGTAAGACAGGGAGGAGGGCATAGAAGTTCATTGCAGACTTCTCAGGTCATCACATACAAAGTACAGGACAATATTTGTACCTTTTCTTACAAAAAGCAGGTCTGTTGAAATATTTGTATTACAAACACACTCAAATACTAATTGGTATGAGAGAGATTGTTGGAGCCTTGTATTTAACAATTCTTTATTTCAGCTTCTGTATTTATACATTTGGTTGCTATTACCTGCCTATTTATCCCACCTACAGAGAAGCTTAATTTGTTAATGTTTATAAAATGCTTTGATCTTCAGGTTGGATGGAACAGGAAAATGTTACTGGTTCTCTCTCTCACTTTGACAAACTCACTGCAAATAAGCCTCTGTTGCCATACAAGTAGAACAGCACTGAAACCACTTTCTTGGTTCAGAAGATTTGGATGACTTTGTGCCAACCAGATGTTAAACTATATTTGGCTTAACTGATTAGTCCTGGTCTGTCTGCAAACTTGGAGAAGGATGAAATAGTTCAATGCCACTCCCTCTCGTGTTTTGAAAATCCAGGCAGATATAAGATAGTAGGCCTTTCATAAATGTAATTTTTCTGTACACTGCACTCTTAATAATTTTATAACTGCATGACAAGGAATTTGCAGGTAGGAAGTAAGTCAGATCACTGATTAAAGAGAGAAGCTGCTCCCTCTAGGCTGTTAGGAAATAATAACTTCATGTGCCACTTTCTGCTAACCCCAGATGATGGCTCACAGGAGCATTCTTTATTGCTGATTAAGTAGCATTATGAAAATACTTACTTGGTTGCGTTAACTAAATGCCTCAGTATTTAAAGCTTAAAATGACAGATAGTTTTAGTGGTCCCCTTTAACATGTCTTGTTGGATTGCTAAAATCACATTCCAGGTTTCCCAGTTGCTTTTATTTGAGGATATGGTAAAAATGGCAATCTTTCATTTGCAGAGCAAGGTGTAGCCAAAAGCTCTTCTTTAATTATAGCTATTCATGCTGCTATGGTTAAGGGTCTGTCAGCATTTCCATTATCAACCTTTATTTTCAAGGGTTTTGTAACATAGCAGTGAAAACTTGCTCTGGGCTAAAACTTGGCATACAAGGTTTTTAAAAGGGCGCTTGTTTTCTTCCTGTCTTTTTTCTTAAAAGGCATCTGAAAAGATGCCCCCACCTTCACCATTTTTACACTACTGTGTTTTGAAATAACCCTTTCCAGGTTTTTCTTGTATTTTTCTTGTCTGCTAGAAAAGTACTGGTAGCTTTTGATTGTTCTATTTACCTATGCTCAGACAGTTTTAAATAAGCTTTTTTAACCAATTTCTTTTGTTTTCTTTTTTTTTTTCTTATTTTTATCATTATGACATTTTGGTGTCCATATATTTAAATAGAACTGTGACTTGGCAGGAGGACTCATTTTTATTAGAGTTTGATATGTGGCGAGTTGAACATTGGAAACAAGATGCTACTTGCTGGCACTTCCAAGTATTTGATCTTCATAGTGAGATTCAGTATGAAGTGTAAGATTGTATTTTAATGCAGTCTCCTTTTTGAAAATGTGTAAAATAAGCAGCAAACAATAAAGAAACTCCCCAAAATAAAAATGCAGAGCACTTCTTTCCTATGTTTACTTGGATGGAATGTTCAGCTTCAAGATCAGACATAATTTTTCACTTTATTTTTTATGGTTTTAAGCAGTGTTTTAGAACACAGGTTTTTTTGTTTGGTTGGTTGGGTTTTGGTTTTTTGTTTTTGTTTTGTTTTTTCTTTTTTTCTTTCTTCTTTAATGAAAGGTAAATTCAGGATGCTTGCCCATAGTGCTTTCATTTGTTCCAAATCTCTGGCACTAGTCATTTAAATGCATTATGACACAAAAAGAAACCGTGGGTTAATAAAAATACAGGTATTTAGTGGATTTGACAGAACTCACTGTAAAAATGGACACAGACTCAAAGAAATCTGTTGAGTGCCTGGAAACAGCAGGTTGTAGCATTGCAATATGTTATTCTTTAAAGAAGTGCTTGAAACATGTTCAAATGTCTGTTATTGTAATGTGGTATTGTTCTGGCATGAGCTTTCTGTTATTGTCGTCATCCTGGCATTTGGGTTTTGTAGTATTAGCACTGAGTTACAGGATTATAAAATGCTAGTACTTTCCCAGGTGTAAAATCATTGCTGTGCTCCAAACATTTTTGCCTAGTTTCAGGGAGACTTGCCACTGATTCCCATAGGAGAAATGAGAAGTACCACAGACATAATAACGTAATAAATGGTAATTTTATTTTAAAAACATTTCTGGCATATTTATGCCCATTTGTACTGTTCTGCCAGTGTTGAAGGACATGAAAAGTTATTGGAAAATTCGGTAAAATTCATAAGCTCTACAGGAATACTAATCAGGTAAACCTGTCTCTAATTGAAAGTTAATTTAATAATTGGGCCATAGAGAACAGCAGAACTAGATGTTTCTATCTGTTAGTGTGTCTAGCCTTGAGGTTGTGAGAAAAATCACTATAGGAATGGATTATGCAATATATTTTTGCTATGGAAATTGATAGTAATTTGTGATTTTTGTGTGTGTTACTTGCCTGTGAGAAGCCTTCCGAGACCAAAAGAAGCCTCTCTCCCCCTCTTTTACTGTGTAAGTCAGCAGATAAGCTCAGGAGGGGAATAGAAAGATCCTCCCTCCCCACTGGGGCTTTAGTGTTAGTCTTTGTAAAATGTATTTTCTGATGTTGAACTTCTGAAAACTGTATCTAGAAGAGTTTGGAAGAGCATGTGTCTTCTCTTACCCATCCCATCCCATTTAGAGCTAATGGGGTGTGTTGTCCTGATAAGCACAGGGGGCAACTCTATGACTAAACCACTGAACTGACAGAGGAGATCTTAGTTTGGCTCTAGATCTCCCGGGCTTAATGAATGACCATTACAAAGTCCATGAAAGTTGCTATGAACTTTGTTTACATGTGAGGGAAAAAGAAATGAGTCCTTCGTTTTTTACTTCACAACATGGACCTCATGCTTGGAGGACAAGTGCACCTTGCTGTGCTAACTTGACCTATGGTTTAAAGTATTTTTAGGGGTTTTTTTTTAACCTATGGTTTAAAGTATTTTTAGGTTGGGTTTGTTTGAGGTTTTTTTTGAAATTCAGTTATTCCATTAATAAAACTGAGGTTTGAGTGAGTGCAAAGAAAATGTAGTCTTTATACGCTTTAGAGCATGGAAATCAGACACTGCTTTAAAATATAGCAGCATTTTGAGAGTTTTGCTATGTCTAAATCCTTAAAAGTAATTTGTTACCATCTCCTTTGAGAATACTGGATGTGTACGTAGCTACAGTAGTTGTCTTAAGGTGTGGATCTGGTAATTAAACTGAATTTCTTTACTTCATACTTTATGTGGGATTTAAGATTTTTTTTTTTTCCCAGGAATTTTTGGGGCATCTAAGTTAAAGTTTTTAGACTTTTGTCCCTTGTATTCTGATCTTCAAAGTTGAATAGCTAAAACCAACATGTGTTTTGATTGTGTATTCTCTGCTCTGAGAGTATTACTAAACAAAGGAATGAAATTAAATAGTAGTGTGCACTGGAGCTGTGTACTTTACCTATAGAAAGCTCCTGTGTATGTCTAGCATTGATTCAGGTTTGCAAGAATATTCATTTCTACTTCTCACTGTTTCCTTGAATTGGTAGGTGGCCATGTCAAAGCCATGTGAATAATTGATTAAAATAATTTTCATATTGGTGTTTCAGATGTAATAAGAGAGCATCTGACTTAGAAGGAAGGCAATAGATCTCATGACAGGGCTGGAAGGAATGCTATATGAGGAGCAGCTGAGGGCTTTGGGCTTGTCTAATTTGGAGAAAAGGAGGCTGAGGGATGACCTCATTGCTCTCTATAGCTTCCTGAGGAGTGGAATAGGAGAGGGAGGTGATGAGCTCTTCTCCTTGGTATCCAGTGGCAGGATGTGTGGGGAGGGTTCAAAGCTGCATCTGGGGAGATTTAGACTGGGTATTAGGAAGCATTTTTTTACCAGTGGAGTGGTCAGAGGCTGGAACAGAATTCCTATAAAGGTGGTTGATGCCCCAAAACTGTCAGTGTTTAAGAGACATTTGGACAATGCCCTTCACAGCATGCTTTAATTTGGTCAGCAGTTGAATTGGTCAGGCAGTTGGGCTCAATAGTCATTGTAGATCTTTTCCAACTGAAAAATTCTGTTCTATTCTAGAATCACTTGAAGACCAAACTAAAATAACAAAAGCTGCCAGAGGACCTTCTGACTGTTAAGCCCAAACAAAGCCAGTCTTGGTAGATGCCCAAAGCTAAAGAAACTCATGTCTAGTATTCATACGTCAATCATTAAGATGCACAGCTCTGTCCCCTGTTCTACAGATTGAAACACTTTTCTGTGTTTCATCCATTGTATCTGTTTTATCTACCAAAAATTAATCCACATAAGCTTTCTGTGGCCTACCTGACAGCAGTGCAAGACTTGCTGTTGTGAAAGAGTAAATCCACTAAAAAAGAGAGTAAAATCATATCCAGGTGTACTGAGAAACTGCTGCTTGGGACCCTGCAGTTTTTCAGGGAAATATATGCTCCCTGAAGGATGTAAACTGCAGATTTGTTTTCTGATGGAAGTGTCACACATTTGAAACTATTTTCCCCATATTAACTTTTCTCTTAGTTTTCCTTCTTTTATTCTTCATATGAGGTGTAAGAATGGCTTTTCATATGGAATATATTTTTTTTGTTGTGGATATTAAACAAAGAAATACTTTTGCCAATAAAAACATTATGTGCAAGTAGCCTTCTAATCTCTTAATTTTGATTGTTTCTTCGTTACCTTACAAGATATATATTTCTTCTCTCTTTAGGGTATCTCTTGTCAGATTTAAGGCTTATTTAAAATGAACAGAAAGCTGAAGCAATTTTCTTTATTCCATTTCAGTCTCCTAAGGCCTATTTCCCCCTGGTGAGCTCATAGCAACAGGGGGGTTTAAGGGAATTCAGCTTTCTGCAAATTAATGTCTCACATCATGAAAATTCAGGACCTTTTTTTTTTTTTTTCCTATATCTTGAAAAAGTAATACAGTGAGTGCGAGTATTATTTCTTGCCAGCGGGTGGAAGATGAATGATTTTGTCACAGTTTTACTGCTTGATGAGCAGTGTCCTGAGGGTCAGGCTTAAGTCTGTGTCACTATGCTGCTCATTACTCTTGAGCTAAATAAGGGCTGATTGGATCTAAATTGCCTAGCACATGGGCCACAGATGAGCTCAGTGAGCAGGGGATGACCTGCTATTCAGGCTGGGAGTAACCCCGGTGTGCAAATGCTGCATTAGAACACCGTGGGAGAATGAGAGGCTACCGACCGCTGCCAGCAAAAGAAATCGAAATGTAAAAACTCTTTGATGCTGCAATGTTAGAATTTGAAATGTAGGAAGTGACAGGTTGATGGTACTTATCAGCTTTGGCTGGATTAGAGAACAGTGTCATCTTGCTTATATAATGACAGAAGAATGAAGCTAGCTCCCAACTACTTTGCAGTGCAGAGCTGATGCTGTCAGAGTCAATGCTGCCTCCTACTGACAGTCTGTGCAGAAGGATATAGACAGGGTATGTACAGCTGGCTCGTGACAACGTTCTCAGGCTCTCTAGCATACCAAAGTGCACTTTGTGCCTCTGCCCATCTATTCCCATATGTTTCTAGTTTATTCTCTTAGCAGAGAATCACTAAGATGGATAAAAGAGTTAAGTGCATATTCTGGGACATGAGTAAACCATTGTCATCTTCAAGAATGGTTAGACAAGTCACCTATATACACGTGTCTGCTTTGCACAAAATATTTCCCTTTGTACTCTTCTCTCCGTTGCTAGCCCCTGTGAAAGGAGGTCATCTCAGGAGAGTAGAATTAATTTGTGTCTGTGTGTTTTAAAGAAAGTTGACCTTTAAAGAGAAGGAAGAAATCTGACCGAACTCAAAGGAGAATCCTTAATGCTAACTGAACATGTGAATATACTTGTCTTAATGGAGGAAAATGAAAAGCAAGAAAGCGCCTGCCAGGTGCTGAATATAACAGCAGTAGTAGTTTGTGCAGCTCTGAAAGGCTCAGTTCAGTGGTTCAGTAGACCAAGCTTTTGGGTTTTGTTCCCCCCACCTCCATCACTGGTGCTTTGGAATCTGGATTATAGCTACAATGATGATAAAGAGCCAAATGCTTACTTTTTTTGCTAATTTATTTTTTAGATTCTGTTACTGACAGCTGTAACTTACCAGTGCCAGCTTCTCTTACTACATACAACTTATGGGACTACCTCATCAGGAAAAGCAATTTGGTGCTCTCATGAAACCAGTGACTAAATGAAGGGATGAATCTAAATACATTCTGTGTTTTCAGTTGACTGTTTTCAGATTATTTGATTCTTCTTCCCCTGGGATGCTTTTGCTCATGATGAAATTTCTTCTGGGACATAAAGCAACTTCCGGTTTGCTTGTTCTGGGTATTGTAACAAAAAAGGAAGAGAAAACAGCAGCCTTACAAGTACAGTTTTTCTGTAAAATGGTGTGAGTCTATGAGAATGAGAGAGAAAATTTTCATAAGGGACATAATTAGGATGAGGCTTCTTGCATACTTTAGTATTATCAGTGTTTATTGGTATCACTGAAAGTAAGAAACTGTTTAGCACAACTAGTGAAAGTGAGTTATAGAGTTTGAGTTTGTGTGTGGGCAAAATTATAGGGTGTTTCTCTGTGTCTAAATGGAAAGCAGAACCAGAATTTGAATTACTTTAATATCTTGAAAAACAAACAAAAATATCAGCAGCAAGAGAAATTGTGAAGTACTGAAATACCTGCTTTTTCTATTTCCCCCTTTCTGTTCGGGGAAAGAAGCTGAACCTGTTTCATACTACTGTATCCTACTAGTTCTTGGAATTTCTGGGGTGGGAGCGTGAAGGTGGCTCATACTGTGTGTGCAGCACAGTGGCTCTGCTGAAGAGGGTGCTGGGTCTTCAGTGGTTTTGTATTTGAGTCTTGAAATCTCTCTAGAAAACTACTTTGAAAATGCTTTTTAAGACATTTTCTAAAGGAAGCTAGTTTGTTGATACAGGGCACATAACTGTGGGTTGTCATGTTTTATTTGGCTTGGAGCAAGTCCACGTGTCGTTAATTGCCAATGTCTAAATGCTTCGGCTTTCTTTCGAGTGGTACTAAACCAGGGACAGTGAAAATGTGGCTCATGTGAAATGACCCTAAAATAGCAGGCCACCTATCCTGCCTAAAAAAAAAAAAAATAAAAAATGAAAGAGTAGAGCATATTCTGAAATGTGTACATTGTGCATGATCTTGTGGGGGTCCCTTCCTGATATCACTGGGAGGAGCAAGTAGGGAAAGGTAAATGCAGTTTGTGGTTTACTTAGCTCTCTGAAAAGCTTAAGGTATTGTCTATTCTGTTTTTCTCACAACCAGAAATCCCTGTTTATCTCTAATCAGGGTTAATTAAAGCCTAAGGGCAATGCTGAGACCCTGCCAATGGCCGGAAGGTACAGGCATAATCAAGGCAGCATCCCCTCATGTAGGAAATGAAGAGGTAACCATGGGCTTGTTGCAGGCTCTGATAATACAGCTGTGCTAATTCTTTCTGAAAATACAGGAGTGAACTTTTTTTTTTTTTACAGATAGTTCTGTTCATTTATTCATTTCTGGCTGTTATCAGAAAGTGGTATGAAGTTTCTGGTTTAATGTGTATGCTTGCAAATCCATGTTAAGAAACAGAAACCTTCTGGTTCTCTATATGGTAATGCAGGGGCTACACAGGCAGCCACGGCAGCCATTATACACTCAGCAGGAGCATTTGCTACAGCCAGGGATGTGTGTCATCTTTTATTGAGGGGCAGGAGAAGGGAGGAACAGGCAAGTACATGTGTGCTTGCCAGGACAATGAGGTTTTCTTTTACTGCTTACTGCAGTCTTGTTTTCCTTACATAAAGTGAAGTATGAGAATAAAAGCAAATATTTTCATTCGTGTTCTTTGTTTTCCTGGACAGGAATATATTGATTAGCTATTGGTGATGTGCATTTGAAAATACTTCAGTAAGTGTGCCAGGTATCTGCTAAAAATATTTTAAAGCTGCTAAAGATTTGCTCCTAGGGAATCCCTCTGATTCATACCACCCAAGTGTATTCACGGGTGTTCTAAAACAGCTTGACCTGGGGAGGAAATGCTCTGTGTGTACTTGTTTAGTGTGTTACATTTACGTGGAGTTTTGTATTAGGTGGAAAGATGACATCAGAAAGTAAAGTACTGTGATCATCTCTTACATAATAATTAACTATAGCACAACCATGATTATCCATATGTCATAGGGAGAGTGATTATATTCAGGCAATCAAGGGATTTTACACTGTAATTATTAGACACTGGGGAGATGTGACCCTGTTTAGGGTAACAGGGAGCTATGGTTAATTGATGTTAGGATAATCAAACTTTCACTGTTTCATTATTCTGGGACCCTAGGCTTTGCAAGAAAATGTGTGCATGTGCTTAGAAAAAAGAAGCCCCAAGCATATGAAAATATAAGCCTAAAAGTGAATCTTGAGGTTATGCTTGCTGTACTGAATTACTGCTATGATTAGAAGTGTTGAGAAATAATTTATATTGTCTGTAAATCATCCCCATTTTACATCATAGTGAAAATTTAATACATCTTGGTTCTGAGTATTTTGTAAAGGTATCTGTTTTCCTAAGACATCAAAAATTACTAGTTTTTTCCAAGTCAAACTCAAAAATTGAAGGTGTTTATTCTTGCAGCCAAGAAATTTTTGTTGTTTTCTCTCTCAAAAGAAAGCCTTTGATATGTGTAAAGTCTGAGCATTGTGGCAGAAAATACGATTGATGCAGTCCCCTTGAGCTTCATTGTCTTCTAGTTTAGAACATGAGACAAGAGGAAATGGCCTTAAGTTGCACCAGGGGAGATTTAGATTGGATATTAGGAAAAATTTCTTTACCAAAAGGGTTGTCAAGCATTGGAACAGGTTGCCCGGGGAAGTGATGGAGCCACCATCCTTGGAGGTATTTAAAAGGCATGTAGATACGTTGCTTAGGGACATGTTTCAGTGGTGCACTTGGCAGTGCTAGGTTAATGGTTGGGCCAATAATCTTAAAGGTCTTTTCCACCCTAAACAATTCTATGAGGACATAAAATAAAATTTCATTTCATTAGAGTTCATTATGAAGGAGTTTACACTGCACTGCTGTAATACTGAACCTCTGGAATTTCTAATAGCCTGCCTCCCAGATGATGTGCAGGTTGAGTATAGCACTGATACTGCCTGTTACTGAAAGTTTCTCTCTCCTTGTCATCGTCTTTTCCCTCTCCCTGCCTTCCTTGAAACAAGTAATTTCTGAAAACTCTTCAGCAATCCTATCTCCATGTAAATTAATACTGTAAATTGTGCTGCTAGTGAGGGTGGAGGGAGTAGTTAGAGAGGGTGGGGGGAGAGAAGAATTAAAATCATTCCAATAAATGGTTTAATTTATGCCTCAGCAGTTAAGCATGCTCCTGGTTAACAGAAATACCCTTCAGCTACACAGGATTTGGGAGGGTTGGAGGGCACTCATTTGCACATAAATAGCCATTAACTGATAAATTCCCAGAGGTCTCCTGTTGCATGCTAGTGGTTCTGACCTACTTAGCTAGCTTAAATTTGTTTTACAGAATTATTATAATTCCATCCTTGGTACTTAAACTTTGTGATTAATGCATGCCTCACAATACAATTAAAGTATAATTACACAGTTTTACAGTTTGCTATCATAGTGTTATTATTATTAAAAAGAGCCGGATTTTGCAAATATTAGAAGAATTAGGGTTCTGATACCCATCACTTTGCTGTTAAGTGATTATGTTAAATAGGACCCCTTTATGTCTGAAGAATGAAGTGGAGAGAGGGGAATCATTAACTAACACATCAGATGGTTTCGAAGTGATTGAGGAAGAGATGTGTGGTTGGGCTTTTACACATCTGTTGAGGATAGGTGCAAATACCTTTTGTTCATCATTGCCAGCTGCCTGTGACATGCTCTAGCACATCTGTGCATTAGTGCTTAAAAAAAGTTTCATACTAAACATCTCATCTCTGTAATCTGTTAAAAATCATTTGCATGTGTTAAACATCTGATTTTATTATACTTCATTGAAGCTTTTTATTACCAGGACAGATTTTTTCATATCTTATTATAAACACTAATGGCCATATAACAGAGGTCCCATAGACCTGTATAGTGTAGGTTAGGATGTGCATGCAAAGATGATACAGATTTTCCTCTTGCACTCTGTAAACTCAGAGCACTGCTCTGTGAGGAATGCTTCATCTTTCCTGTTTGTGTGCATTGTATTGTATACTTACACTGGCTGCAAATAACAGTGAGTCATAAATACTGCTATTTTTACCCCTATTTTTCTGGCCAAATTTGTATCTGTGACTCCTGTTCATTCTTCAAGGAGTGATCCAGGTATCGCTAATGTTATTTGACCCAAAAATCACTGCTGTACTGCATAATTCTTCTTGCATCTTATTTTTTTCTTTTTTGTTGATGTGTCTGCTCCAGAAAACTTAGGTCTTTAACAATTAATACAATTAGCAAATCAAAGAATTTAAAAACATTGTAAAATAGTATTTCCCTGCTTCAGACTAAATTACAAATCTAATTTTACTTTCTTTATCTGTGAATATGTGTTGCTGCGTGCTTCACTGGTGTGAAATGGAGTGGTTGACACATTTTCTGAACTACACTTTCTGTTCTTCTAGGGCTCTTAAGGTTACACTGTAACGTTTTTTTATTTTTTTTTTAGCTATAATTGCACAATGGAAACTCCAAGTAGTGTACAGAAATCGAATGTTGCACCCTGAAGTCTTGTTTGATAGTGTCTTGGATTTCATTTTTGCTTAGTTTAATAAGACCTGTTGGTTTTCTGGTTTTCTGGTTTTATTTAGTTGTGCTATTCATTTCTTTAACAATGAAAATATTTCTTCTTTTTAGTTCTAGAGAACAGAAGGAATAAAAGGCAAATAGAAATCTTTTTCTTAGCATGACTCCTTTCACATCTGTAATTTTAGTCTGTATTTATGCAACAACAGTGATATAATATCTGCTTTTGCTAGCATCATTTGCTGTCATTGAGGTCAGAAAGCATTGGTCATTATTACTGATGCATGGAAGCATGTGAACAGGTAGCCAGTAATTATGCTTGGAAGGATTTACTGTATTGCAGGGCTTCCTACTTGAGTATTTGTGAATTGGTTTTATTTCCAATTTTTAAAAAAATACTACACTGAAGTGATTTAAATCATTTTCATGTGGCACAGCAAAAAATGCAAAGGCACATTACCAGAAAGAAACGATCAGCAATACGAGCTGTTCTGCAAACTTGGCTTGCAACAACTACCATACTATGTAGAGAAAACAGTTATCCTGTAATAATAAGACTAACGAATTCAGAAATCCATTGATTGAACTGGCTCTGGGTAGATTATGTGCAGGCTTGCTTCAAGGAGAGGAATTTATGAAATGTTTGCTGCATCCAGCAAGCACTGCTGCTATAATACAGCTGCCTCCTCAGTGGTTTGCTTTGATCCTGTGGAATGAAAGGACAGGAGGATCAGCTCAGGTCTAAATGAGATTACAGCTGGTTCGGCAGCTTATCTGGTCTAATGCCAACTAGTGTGGCTTTGCACGTCCTAAGGGGTTTACAACAGAAACTGTTTATTGAGTATCATCGGTTTACTCAACACAAGCAGGCTAATCCTTCCCAGCCTCAGCATGTTGTAGGATTGTGTATGAGCCAAACCAAAAGCTGGTGTAGCCAGGGCCTCCAGAGCCCTTTGTCTCGCTTCATATTGATTTTTTTTTTTCACCTGTGTTAAAGACAGTAAAAAATAAAACCAATAGCCAGCCCTATTGTGAGCAAAAGGTTAATCTGACCTAAAAATCTTACAAAAGCATCTTTTAACCCTAGAAGGGATGGTAGCCTTTCTCTGACTTCTCACTCAAGGGATTTTCTAGTTTAAGGTTTTGAAGAGCAAAACGGGAAAACCAGCTTAAACATTTAAATCTGCGTGTCTTGTGAGGTCTCTGAAATCTTCCAGCAGCTGCACAGAGAACTTTAAGCAGTTATTTCTGACATTATTAACAAGGTGTCGTCTGTCTGTGGTAGGTGATGCTGTGTAGCAAAGACATGACATACTAAACACAGGCAGAGTGCTAGATGTCCCAGGGAGACAGGAGCTAGCAGGTGTCCCAAGGCTCATGCTGGTTTTTCACTGTAGTGGGTTTTGTGTGAAAACATCAGGAAATGCCTTTATCAGCTTTTTCTTAAAAAAGCCACAACTCTCAGTGAATGCATCTTAAGGAATTAAAAGAAGTACCAAACTGGCCCGTAGAAGCAGAATGTTTTAAAAAATTTTCTGTGGCAAAATTTTAAGCAACATCCTTGTGTTTTGATATGAAATATAGTGGAATATTAGATATAATATTTATTGCGCATGTTTCCTATCTGAGGTGAGTCTTTTTTGGAAGACATTGCAGCATGTGTCAGACTATTATAAATCAAATATTTTTTATAGTATAGAGAAAGAATAGATTAAACTCTAGGAAGCCTTGCAGAGTAGTAGGAGTAGGAGTATATTTACACGGAAGAGAAATACAGTAAGATATTGAATCTGCATTGTTGGCATTATGTAAGAACTTATTAGATTCCTGCACTTGTATACTGTGCATATTATTGGGAGTAATTAAATCAGTTCTGCCTTGATGCAGGGAAGAGAGAATTTGATGGCAGACCGATCTGTCATCAACTGCATGTGGCAGACTTAACCTGGGAACTGTTTTAAAGGCTGTTGAATACTATCTAAAAGAAAAGACGGCACAAGTTGAGGAATTATGAATGGCTGTTTATTGTTTACTTCACCTGATTGGAATGAACGTTTTAAGCTATATGTAAGCAAAGAGGTTACCATAAATACCATGGAGGCTTTATGAGCATTATGTGGGGAAATTGCTAAAAATTATGTTTAAGGTAAATGTGAACTTTACTAATACTTCAACCTAATGGACAAAATTTGTACAAGTTTAAAACATAGTATTTATACAATCACTTGCATCTGATCAAATCTGGTCTTAAAGCAATAGGTCGCTCTCATGTAACATTACACTTTTAGCACATTTGGAGATAAAAGCTATTGTTCCTGATTGCTTAAATCTCTTTGTTCAATCATCTGAACAGTGCAAATCAAAGCATTTTGTCAGACTGTGAGAAGTTTTGCTGGATAATGCTTCCCACACACTCAGGTCACCAAATAAATTATCTGCACGATTTTATAGTATAGCTGGTGCTGGAAGTTAAATGGATGCCCGGTGGTAGAACTCGTAAAACATTTTCCTGTTAACACGACCAGGCAGAATTGACATTGTTGATGGTAGCTTTGATCTAATAAACTATCAGTTCTAACAGAGATTTTTACTGTGTTTCAGAAGGGATGATGATAAAACTTTTGCAAGCCTACCGTTCTTCCTGGATGACTGAAAATTAGCTCTACTGTCTCTATTACCAAGGTTGAGAACAATGTTAGTAGGGGATATTTTCTACCCAAAGTAATCTCCTTCGGTAAAAAGATGTATTACACAAACAGCATCCTTTAACACAACAGATACTCCATAAAGAACAAAATTGATTTTTCAGGAAGGAAATAATATACTTTGTTTCAGAATTTGGAAACAATGTAATTCATTATCTTGAGCACAAGTTTGCCTGCCTTCCAAAATCCGTTTTCTCTCTTGGAGAAAAAGATTTTCCTAAACCACTTACAGTATATGACTCCCAGCAGGTTGCTAGAGAGTATCCATATGTGTATAGTTTTTTATTTTTTGCAAAGGCAGCTAGAGGAGCTGGAGCAATTTCATTTTAAAAAAGAAAATTTTATTTGAACTACAGTTCCTCTCTCTGATACAATCTTGTTTTAAATTAAGAGAAAGACAAAAAACTTGAAGTATTTTCTCAGGCTTCTTACCTGATAAATAAAAATGGCGTGATAATGACCAAGTCTTACATGTGTAATAGTGAGGTCTGTTACTGAAAATTATATTTGGAATGTCTGAGGAGATAATTGTGGGGTTTAGTACTTCTAGTTTGTATGTTTTCAGTATTTGAGGTTTGTATTTTGCTACTGTTTCTTTGCATCCCCCTTGTGTAGTTATCCTTAGAGTCTTTCGTATCTCCTGGTCAGATCAGGAAATTTCAGCTGAGATGATACCAACTCTTCATTTGAATTTCTGCAGCCAGAATGCCTATTTTACCAGTTTCTCTCTGTCTTCTTGGTACTTGAGTTTGGGTAAGAACATGTGAGAAACTGCATTTTTAAAGCTGTGCTGGTTAAAAAAAAATCATCATTTAAGAGATGTTGTGAAGTTGACCTCAGTGAATTTGTTTCAAGCAATTTGCCAAACTTTTTATTTATTTATTTATTTATTTATAGTGTGGCTAAGAAGGGTTTAAATGTTTTTTACATGGCCATAAATTTACCATCACATCTCAAATTGTAAGCTTTTTCCAAAGCAATCTGTACGCTTCTATCTGTTTGAATTGAAAGACCATGAGCTTATACAGTGATCCACTTTAGTACAGTATGTGAGTGTCTGTTCATGAGTGTGGGGAGTCCATTAAACTGCTAGGCTCTCAATCGTGAGAAATCATCTGTTTAAGGTAAATCTGTTAAGCTTTAAAATTTTTTTTTAGTTATTTTTACTATGTGGAAAACTTACATTTTAAAAAGTGTAAACAATAGCTTATACAAGATATTAACTTGTCCAACAATTATAGTTCTCTGTGAGCTGGTGTTATCCTGGTCTCAGAGTCCCACAGAAGAACTAAAGGCGGGATTTTGGAAATGACCATACTTAAAAATAGATTTCAGTACTGGCCTGTCAGAGCTAGTTGATTTGCCTTTCAGTCACACTGTGTAGTTGTCATTTCTCATGGGATTTTTTTGCGAGCAAGAGATAGTAAGCAATTGGTAAAAAAAAATCTTAGCTTGTAAGAAGTCAGAAAATTTGTTGTAATAGCAGTTGTGTCGCTACAGGCAGCTACACTTCAGCGCCCTGCTGGTGCTCCAGTAGAATGTGTTTTAGGTAAATTATGTTGTATAAGTGAGCAACATATTGGGTTCCCAGTAGAAAAAAAGCCATTAAAATACTAACTTAAGTCCAGCAGAGGACCACCAGGATGGTAAGGGGTCTGGAGCCAATGCCATATGAGAGGAGACAGAGAAAACTCAGTTTGTTCATCCTTCAGAAAAGAAGGCTAGGATGGGAGATGGGGGGAGGCATTTTACTGTTTTGTACAACTATGTAATGGGGTGGTTATAGATAAGTTCTGGAATCAGACCCATCATAGACGTGTGACAGACAATTGTGATTGTCCATCGTCACAGCGATGGACTGAGATTGTGATGAAGGAAGTTTTTATTAGACATAAGGGTAAAATTTTCGTAGGATAGCCAATGTTGGAACAAGTTTCTAAGGCTGTAGAATTTTCAGAGGATTAAAAAATTCTGAATCTGACCTATGCTGAAGCTTTGCTTAGACACACTAAAGGTCTTTTTAACTGTTTGCTTTTTCTGTGTTGTTTCTTTGAAAAAAAAAATGAGCACAGATTTATCTGTTCAAAGCAACAAGATGACTCCCATTGCTTTGAACAGTGGAGAAGCTAGCAAAGCACTTGGCTGAGATCTGTGAATGGCTGAGCCCTGCTGCTGCTGAAGTCAGTTTACCTGGATTGACTCCCTTGGGACTTGAAATTTTGTGACAGCAGAGGGTCACTGTGTGTGTTTTGTGTATTCCAGTTTGTATTAAAGACACAAGGAAAACTGCAATCATAGCATATGCATGCGTAGTACAGGGGAGAAGCTAAGTGGCTGAATACCGGTGAAGGTAATGAAGGAAAATTGCAGTTGGGCTCAAATCAGCTGTCTGTTTTCCCCAAGACTATTCTACAAGCTGAAATGTGAACTAGTTGCACTGAATTAATGCAGGTTGTGTTGTCTTTGCTGCTCTTGCAACCCTATCTTAGTTAAATATGCTTAGGAAAAAACAACAGTTCTCTGGCACAAATTTGCTAGGGTGGCTGAAGCGGATTTAATATCCCCTCCCAGCAGACCTGGCCCATGCAGGCTAGAGCTGTGTTGCTTGCATTTAAATTATGGTCATCACAACTTGTCTGTTCGGTGATGTAGTTAAACCCTTTGAGAAGGGCTAAGGAGAAAGTGCTAAATAATATTCTGCAGCTCTGAATGTTTGGCTTTTTTGTGCCTTTGTGTTTTAGGATTTTGTGTCAGTTCCTGTTAATGTCTTTACTTTGTCTTTGAGCATAGTAGAGATGCTGGGAATTTCTTGTTCTCCCTGTATATTTTAAAAGTATTACTGAGCACACACAACATGCTGTCACAGTGAACACAGTGTTCTCTATTACTGTGCTTAGCTATCGAGAGGATTATATTAAACTCAGTAACCTTGCTGAAGCCCCTTTGTACATTGCTGCTATATTGATAATCTTCACATGATTCAACTGCAGTTGTGAACCTTTTATTCACAGCATTAACACTTTCTATCCCAGTGAAGTTTAGAATCTTTGATATCAGGAGATGAGCTCTTTGATGTGCAGATATTATATTTTTTAATTTTATTTTATTTTTGTGGTCCTGCAGTTGTTGCCTTGGAGGGTTCTTCACTTGGGCATAAATAGGGAATGCTCATCAAGCCTAAACCATTCAAAAAAGGGTAAAACAATTTATGGATGAATGAATTAATGGTTAACTAAGGAACTATTATGCCGCTTGCTTACAAAATAGTGAATGCTTTAGGAAAACATTTGTGTTCTAAAAGAAATCCACAATAACATTTTAGAGGAATTAAGAAAAACATTTCGTAGTGTTGCATCTAAAACTAAAGGAACAGTATTACCTACAAATCAGTAGATTCGAGGAGCAATGTAAGATTGCCCAGGGAGGTTGTGAATGCTCCATACCTGGCGGTGTTCAAGTCCAGGTTGGACAGACCCTTGGGTGGCATAGTTTAGTGGGAGGTGTCCCTGCCTATGGCGGGGGGGTTGGAGCTAGATGATTTTACGGTCCTTTCCAACCCCAACTATTCTGTGATTCTATGTGTTGACATTTTGTATTGGTGATCACAGTATAATCATAGAATCATTTGGGTTGGAAGGGACCCTAAAGATCATCCAGTTCCAACCCCCCTGCCATGGGCAGCGACACCTTCCACTAGACCAGGTTGCTCAAAGCCCCGTCCAACCTGGCCTTGAACACTGCCAGGGATTGATGAATGCAGATCTATTCATGAACAGCTTTCCTCTAAAATTTAGAGTTAAATTCATAGAAAATAATTGGAACTTATTGCCCCATGTTCAGATTTGCACATTGTAGAATCACAATTTTGGTGATACTTGTTTTGCCTCTCTTTAAAGTAAATGGAATCCAGCCAGTAAAAAATAATTTCAAGCTTTATTTTCTTTTCTTTGTCCATGATTTTATTTTATGCTTGTTCTTTTCTAAACACTCGTTGTTTCTTGTAATTTAATAAGAAGTGTTTCTGGTAGATTGCTACCTTATTTCTCCATATATTCAAGGCCTTCATCAAGCATCCAGTGGAAAATCCAAGTGTTTATATGACAGCTTTCACTTGCGTCTCCCAACTATGGTATCTCTGTGTCCTGGATCGTTGCAAGTCTCACTGCATCCACAGTCATCTGGGGGAGTCAGATGGACAGGAGAGGCCGATGATAACACATTCCAGGTCCCTCTTCCACCATATAGTACATGGGGGAGAGGTTGCTGCAGGAAGAATGTGATGAAAGAAGAGGTATAATGCAGGAGGGAGAGCTGCCTGTACTTGGGAGTGGTTTTGGTTTGGGGTTTGCTTTTTTTAATTTCTCAGTTAAACTTTTCAGCAGTTGCTGTCTGTCCACTTTCCTGTTTGAAGAATTTCCACATTTCTTTCTGCAACTCTGTGAGTTAAAATAGCCTCTGACAAGTCTGTTGGTGGTATTGTCGGAACTTTTACTTCTCTCCAGTAAAGGGTGGAATGTTCAGGCTAGTACTGCTTTGGCCTTTGTGCAGCTTTTGCCTTCCTGTTGAAAAAAGTAAAGGAGTATAATATATTTAAAGTTTCAAGGGATGGTCATACTCAGAGTTGCTGTAACTTAACAGATTATCAGCTCTTACTTTGAACACTTGTTTTGAAGACTTTAAAGTGGATTAGCTCATGGTTACTTTTGCTAATTTTAGTGATTCCTTGATTGAGAAAATAGATTAAGCAATGAGCGATAGCTTTGCTGATTATATATCTTAACATATTAATGTTTCCATATTGCTGTGGAAAGACACCCATCTTAAATCCTGAGACCTTCAGTTTGATTTTTTTCTGTGCTGCATGATGTTTGTACTGTTACACTTAAATCTAAAGAATTTAGTGAAGAACATAGATCTACCAAATTCCTTTGTATTTGTTTCAAAGAGCCACATTTCTTGAATCGTATTTCTCTAATGAAGTAGCTGCCAAGCTATGTATGATAGCATCTGTTGTTTAAAAAGAAATATGTTAATATTGGCTTAAAATTTGAATAGTGTACGTTTTCCACTTTTAGTTATTGTGGGATCAGTTGCAATGGTTATGTCTTGGGTCTTTTGTAAGGTTTTTATAATATAAACTTTAACTTGGAAAACTTGATAAAGAGTGCTGGTTTTGATTTACTTCCTGTTTTAAATGTAATCAAATGCTTTTAATTATGCAGTTGATGGACCTGCTTGTAAAAGGTACATAAAACAAACAAAAAACCCAAACAGAAAATAGTAAAAATATAGTTGCATGTGAGATTAGTAAAAATTTGTAAGAGCAGGATTCCCTACCCACGGATAGTATAATTATTTAGTTACTGACAACTTGCATCATCTGTACTAATGCACTTTCAGGTAATGTGAGAAAATATTGCTGCTGCTTTACTTGCGTTATAACATTTTAAAGGGTCTGTCACATTTTCACTATCTTTCCTATGGTTTTTAGTGAATATCCCAAGTAATGTTTAAAAAATGAAACTTGCCTTTAATCTTCAAAGCAGTAAAAGGAAATAAAGTAGTCGTTTAAAGTGGTTAACTGTTCTTAAAATATTTGTGTCTTCAAAGAGCTTTATGTAATTTCCTGAATAGGTTTAGTAATGGATAAGGATCATTCAGTTTAAGGTATTTTCTGTTGATATTATTTACCTTGGGAAGGTGACCCTGAGCTAAATTGCAGTGTGTGATTTGAATGTCCATGGGCGGCCCTTTATTGGTTTGATTGGGGGAGATTATCTGGTTTTCTAATATACTTTAATTACTCCTCTTATATGAATTGTCACATTAGAAGCTTCTTAACTGTTGAGTCTGTTCTGTCAAGGATCTACTAACAATAGGAATATACTAGGCTCTTCCACTGAGATTTGGAGATTTGTACCATCAATGAAAGAATTGGAATGGCCCTGTTTAAACCCGCTGTATCTTCAATAGGAAGGAGTATGTCATCTGCTTCTATTCAGGCAGCGACTGGTGTATGGTAAATTGAAAGGATCTGTAGCCTTTTTAATTTTGTTAATAGGCATTTTTTCAATTAAAGGAACATAATGAAAAATATGTTTTAGGATGTTTAAGGGCGATGTTTTCCTGATGTGTGTGTGGGGAAAAAAAAACACAACACAACAAAATGGAAAACGGTATGATTAAGATTTCTGGGTGGAGAAAGGTGGAGTATCTTTTAGCAGTGATTAGCTAAGGTTTTACAGAAAAGCTGAGATAGTTGAAGTGGTGCCCTAATGTATGTGTGTGTCTCTTGCAGCCTAAGCTAGATGCACTAGCATTTTCATTTACCTCTCTCTATATCTATCTACACACCCATATAACCAAGCACTTTAAATTGTGGTCTGAATCACCTCAGTCCTAGAATGTTATGGTGATTTACACCTCTTTTGACCTTTTACTCCTGAATATTAGGACATCTGCCTGCCTGCTACCTCTGTTCAAATGAGCTAGGAGGATAACAGAACTTGGAAAACTCCTTTCAAATGGTGTAGGGGTCCTCCATGATGCAGTGGTCTGATGGCCTGCACTAACAGGCCCAGCTGAATAGAACTTGTTTGTCATCTGCAGCATGCATGTCTTATACAACAACCCACTCTTGCCTCCTATGTGAGATTTTGTCTACTGCCAGCCTGCAGAAAATGCAAAGTGAAGGATTGAATCCAGTGTGTGGTGTGGGTCCAGAGGTGTCTGATTCAGTGTCGGGAAGAACAGAAATCTGTGTGCTTAGAACAGTAGAGTCCCACTGCTGAAGATAGGTACTTGTTGTGGTTTTGGGGGGTTTTGTTGTTTGTTTGTTTTTAAATGACAGCAGTCCAAATGATTAGATATCTGTTATCTAGTGACTAGGACATAATATGGGAAAGAAAGGGTGTCATAGGCTCCATTCTACTCTGCTCTCGTGAGACCTCACTTGGAGTATTGTGTACAGTTCTGGTGTCCTTAATGTAAGGACATGGAGCTATTGGAGCAAGTCCAGAGGAGGGCCACAAGGATGATAAGAGGGCTCTGTATGAAGACAGGCTGACATGTATGATGTTGTGCAAGTCTGTGCTATAAAAAACTTAAGCACAATTGGATGAATTAAATCATTTGATAAAAATCTTGGATGTTAGAGTTCTGAAGAGCATCCCTCTTCCCTTGTTAGCCTTCCTTGCCTTGTCACACCAATCAGAGTTCATCATACTCATACATATCCAGGCATATTATTTGGACATCGTTTTTGCAGTAAACATTTAAACATGCAGTTTATTGTGGATTATTCAAGCAAATTAAAGTGAAGGAAGAACACTTAAGCATGATTTAATAAATACTGATCTGACAGGGGCATGCTAATGTTTGATAATAGTGCATCATGATTTTTCCAGTCCTGTTTGTACAGCCAGCAGTACAGCTCTGTGGTGATGATGATGCTCATTGTGGCTTACACAGTGCAGACACTTTCATTATAAACTGTGGGATTTTTTTCAAATGTTTCTTTTAATGGATGGGAAAATTTATTTTTGGCCTTAAGTTTCTCATGTTGGTTGTATTTCTGAAAACTATTTTCGTATTCCATAAAGGTGGGTGAAAATTCTGTGCTCTTTTAAGTTTTGTTTGTTGGAGTTTGCGGTTTTTTAATTACCAAAGAGTAAAAAGGCTGTTGCTCAGATGTGAAGAAACTTTATGTATACTTTGTGTGTGATACGGAAACTTTATGTATACTTTGTGTGTGTATATTGGTGATACGGAAACAAGAGATTCGGAATTGAGGTGGGATTGCTGCTTCTGTCTGGTTCCTACTGCAGTCATACCAGTCTCAATATACTGGGTGATATATAAAGGGATATAAAAAAGAAATTGTATCCCAAAGACCTTGGAAACAGATTTGAAAGAGGACTTGGATGTTTGAATCAAATTTGGATAGAATTTAGTCACCTTCCTTCATGCATGTTTCGCTGAATCAGCCTGAATATGAAAGTGTCTGAAAGTGTGTAGGTGACTCCATTTTAACCACTAAAGTTCCCTAGGTACCTAAGCTTCTGTGCCCAGAGACACTAAGGCTGTTTTCACAGGCCTTAGTTGTTAAGCATCCAGCTTAGGCTCTTTGAGGCCATCAGCTAAATGCTTTCGGACCATATGGATTAATGAAGTAAGTGCTATAGTTGCAAATTTCTATAACTATCATGTAACTAAATGGCATAATAGTCAACTAGTTGGATGTCCATACCGGATTATTTACAAAGGCATATAGAGGGCATGCAGGGATCTTTTTCACCTTAAGCTTGGATGGGACTTCTTACTGGAAATGTATGCGGCTTCTGCCAAAGCCTCCCTTCCAGTTCTGGTCACTGTAAGAATAACAGTTCTGATGGAATGAAAAGAATTGAGTAGTGGTATTAAAGAAGTACAGAATTTTATGGCGTTTGAAGAAAATGAAATTAGGTGAGTAATTTTGAACTAAATTCTGAATTGCTGCTTGGTAGGTACCGTTTGGTCACTGAAGCTGAGTGGACTGGTGTCTAGCAGAGATCTAGTTTTGCACCTGTAACAGGCACAAATTTTGAGTGCATCACTGCAGTGAGATTTATACAACCACAGAAAATATGACTAGATAGATTTTACAGGAAAGCCCAACCTTTTGCTGTGCAATAGTGTTTTTTTCAGGGTTTTTTGTGTGTGGGAAAGGGAAGCAGAAACACCTTTCCTTATGAAATCGAGTGATGTCAACTGGCACTTCTGGATTTTATTTTAATGCCATGTTTATTGTGTAACTTGCTAATCTTTTCAGCAGAAACAAATATGCTTTTCATTATATTAATGTGGGGTTTGATTTTGGGGAGAGCTTAAGCTGATAACTTTATTGTTGTGTACATTTCCGAGTAGCTGACATCACCTCTGTGTCTGGGGCTTGTTGAGAAAATGTAAAGGTCTTCTGTCATCTTTGCTGAAATCAGAACTGTCACTTTATTGTTCTTTGTGTCAGTTAATCTCCACATCTCTTCAGTTCTCTATGCTGAAATCTTCAAAGCTGTCCCACAGCTGAAGAAGCCTCAACTTTGTGCAATCACTTCTGTTGCAGTTACTACCTCTGTGACAACATTAAAATAGGACCAAGGCACAAAGCATTTGCTGCCAAAATATCAAAATGAGAAACAGCATTGATAATCTTACAGTAATGCAAAAAGAATGAGAATGTTTGGAAGAAGAATTTTCAAATTCAAGTATTATTCAACTTCCATTCATCTGCAGAGAGCACAAAGCCCCTATTACCTGTCTTTGAGTGTGATGACGCTTGGTTTCATTTCACTTTGCCTGGGTTTTCCTTGAAAGAACTGATGTTAGTAGTTGAAATTCTAAGCATCAAAGCCATTTATCATTTCACAAACACTCATATATCTCTACTCAGTCTCCCAAGATTTATCCAGGGGTGTTGGTCCTGCAGGTGTTATTTTTTAATTATTATTTGCTTCAACATCAAAAGATCATTCAGGTCTTTTAAAAAGTCTTTCCTGATCTTAATCTTGGCTATACTGGTGTCATGGTTTAAACTCACCCTGTAACTCAGCACCACACAGCCGTTCACTCACCACCGCCCCACCACCCTCCTCCTTTCCCCTTCCTGGACTGGATAAGGAGGAGAATTGAAAGAATGTAAACCCCACGGTTTGAGATAAGAACAATTTAATAACTAAAATAAAGTAAAATATAGTGATAATAGAAAGAATGGCAATAATAATAATAGGAAACAACAAAAGAAGAAATGAAAGCTCAGAAAACACAAGTCATGCACAATACAGTTGGTCACCACCGATACCCAGCCTGACCCAAGCAGCGATCTTGTCTTCTGGATGACTCCCCCCAGTTTATATACTGAGCCTGACGTGCTGTGGTATGGAATACCCCTTTGGCTAGTTTGAGTCAGGTGTCCTGTCTGTGCTTCCTTCTGCCTTCTTGTGCCCTTCGCAGTGACAGAGCATGAGACTGAAAAGGCCTTGATCAGGGTAAGCACTACTTAGCAACAACTAAAACACTGGTGTGTTATCAGCATTGTTCTCAGACTAAAGCCAAAACACAGCACTGCACCAGCTACTAGGAAGGAAAAAAAACCCCAGCTGTTACAGCTGAAACCAGCACAACTGGGCAGCTGAGTTCTG